>RBNI01000134.1:0-40678 GCA_003990745.1 Jimgerdemannia flammicorona | reverse complement strand
TCCTCCCCCCTCAGCACTCGCCCCCAGAAGTCCTCACTAATCACCCTGAAATCAATCTCCCCCAGTTCCTCAGCCGCCACATTCTGCAGCACCCTCACCAGCCACTTCTCCCCCCCAACTACCTCCGCTGCCTGCACCGATTCTTCCTCTCCCTCCTTCCTCTCCTCAGTCCGCACAGACTCATCCCAACCATCCTCCGACACATCCTCCAACTCCCCCTCTCCTACCTCGGGGACACCATACTGGACCCGATTGTCATCTGCCATTGCCGTGTCCACTACCACCCCCTCCGGCCCCTGTCCCCCATTCTCCCTAGCCTCCCCCTCCTGATTCCCAGGCCCCGCCCAGATGCTCGCACTTGCTCCAGTGCCCTCCACCATAGCCCCAGTCTTCGGACCCCCATCCAAGCCGGCCAGCAAATCCTTCTGCAGCTGTCGTCCCTTTGCCTTCTCCCAGAGCACCTTGTCCATTCGCACCTTCTTGCCCTCAATCACCTCCACTACCGTCCTAGCCTCATACGCCATCCAAGCCTTTCGCCTCCTCTCTACTGCCCCCGCCAGGTCCTCAAGCGCCTCCAGCAAGTCCTCCTCATCTTCAGCTGACCCCTTCACTCTCGACACCTTGCACTCCACCGGGCCCCACTTCAGTGCCACCAGCCAGTCCTTGGCCTTCCCGGTATTCTCCATCCCAAACAACTGCAGCCAGACATCCACATCACCTGTCCGAAGCTCCGTCCCCTCCCAGACCCTAAAGCCAATATCGACCACCTCACCATATTCCTTCATCACATCGGTGACCAGCTCCCTCGCCTGGTCCTTCTTCACTGTCGGCAAATCCGCAATCACCAGATGAACTACCCTGGGATCCCAGCGCATGCACCTCGCCATTGGCACCGAGATCCCCCCAACCACCACACCCTTCTCCACCACCTCCAGTAGCAAACCCTCCTCTTCAAACCCCACCTCGACTGCCTCCAGCTTCTTCAAGAACTTAACTGAGGCTGCACCCTTCACCTCACTAGCCAGCAACCCTAGCACCATCTTCGCCATCACCGCCAAGCCACGGAAGCACAGTGTGACGGCAAATTCCGATCTAGACTTCTTGAGTAACGGGGCCGCCACAAGGCCCGTCACACCATCAGCCAGGTCCCCAGACCTCGCGCCACACCCCTGTCCAGGTCCCTCATCAGCCGTCACATCTGGATTTTTTTCCAGATTGCCTGTCACACTGCCATCAGCAGTCACTGCCTCAGCCCCTACTCCTCCAGCCCCCCTACGCTGACCCTCCAGGGGAGAGGCCTCCTTGCCACTCGTGGTGGCAGTCGCCCTTCTTAGCTCCAGCCAGCCATCCAGCCCAGTCGCCTGTTTTCCCATCCTGACCTTGTCGGCGAAGGTCATCCTCCCCTCTCCATGTGGCCTTGCACCTCCTCTGCCGCCACTCCCGGCCCCGCGCCCCCTCAATGAAGCATTCGGCATACCAATACCAGCACCTCGACCCCCCCCCACATGCTGCCAGTCAAAGGCACTGGGGCCCCCCTGTCCAGTATGCTCACCAGAGTGCGTGTTGCTTGCCATGTTAATAACACCAAGACTTAAAAACGTTGTCGAAAGTGTTGCCTGAAGTTTGTGTCACCCGAATGTTACCGGTGAAAAGTCGAAGGCCCCAAGATATCTCTCCTTCATCTCTCTGCTAGTGAATTCCAATATGGTGTGCCCTATCTACAACCCCCCACCAGAATCTCCTATACTGCATGTGACTATTGTTCTGAAGCCCAACCAAGAACAGTAGATCACCTGTAGAGTCTCTTGGTGAGGACCTCATCTCCCAGACCTTCTTCATCAGGGGAACCCAGTTACTATTTTCCAGCTTCACTGCTCTCTTCAACTACCATGCTCTCAGACAGTACAGCTTCTTCAGAAAGTCAACCAGCCTCAGACCACCTCTAATGACTGGCAGAGACAAGATTTCTCAGCCAATCTGACTCCTCCTCCCACTCCAGATCTAACCCTTGGTCAGCTTTAATAATTGCTTCACTACCCTGGCTAGAAAGTTCAGATAATAAGCCAAATACCACAACTTTAGTAGTCAGTAGATATTAAAAATAGAAATATGCCCAGGTAGAGACAACTGGTGGCCACCCCAACTCTGCAGAGTCTTCTCCCAGATTACAACTTACTGCTCCCACCAAGCCCTAGATAAGACTGACCCATAAACTAAGAGATAAACATCTAGGTATCACACTGCCTCCCAAGTAAAGATAATTGTTTCAATAACATTCCCTCCCACTAGGCCATTACCTAACACTATCATCTCACACTTGTACCAGTTGAGTTTAGCCCCTGAATATATCTCATATCACTCCACCATTGCCTTGAGTTCCTCCACATTGGCAACTGATTCCAGGCCAACCACTATATCATCTGCAAAGGCTCCAACCTTCCATCCAATACTCAATACTGAGACTCCTACTATCTTCTGCTGAATCCTATTCATCAATGGCTCCAATGAGAGTGCATACAAAATGGGAAACAGTGGGTCCCCTTGGGGGACCCCTCTATCTAGAGGAAAAGCCCCCCCTCAGTATCCATTGTACATGAGTACTGCTCAACTCTCTTATAGTAGGCTGATCATTATCATACAGAACTGCTAGGGGATACCAATTCTATCCAGTATCTTTGCCAACCAGACCTACCAGACATAGTCATAAGCCTTCTCTTGATCCAGAAAGACTAGGCACCCATTCAGTCCACAGGCTTATGCTCTCTCAATAATACCATGCACCCAAGCTGTACCATCCCTAATGAGCTGACTACCTACAAAGCCCCACTGCTCCTCCCCCAACATCTGCTGGTCCACCTTCTACAACCTTGCCACCACTAACTTAGTAATCAACTTCCTGTTCATATCTAGCAGCATGATTGGCTGCCAGTTTCTCCAGTTCTCTCTTCTGCCTTTGTTCTTATAGAGCAGTGCCACCAGCCCCTCACCCACCCATCTCCCTGACCCTAGCACCAAGTCATACATTGCTATTAATTCTTTTAGTACACCAGAGATTCCCACCATCTTCTTCCAAAAGTCCCAGGGCAAGCCATCCTCCCCTGGTGCTGTGTCCAGTGAAGTTACAGTAAGAACCTAGTGAATCTCCTCCTCCTGTACTGGCAACACCAGGCTGTCCAGTTCTCCCACCTGTGGTGGGTGCCAATCCTCCAAAGTATAGTCAATGGCAGCCTCATCAGTCCCCCCCTCCTCTTCACTCCACAGACTACTCTACTTCCCCTTTAATAATCCAAGAATATCTTATATACTGTACATCAGATGTCCATCAGCATCCAATGCCCCCTCCTACCTCTGCTGAACTCTTCTTGCCCAAAGGGCCCTTATGAGGAACTTAGAGAGCCTCTCTCCTTCCTCCAGTCCCTACCAATGCAACTGCACTGTCAGACTCTGTACCTGTGTCTCCTCCTCCTCTTTTACCATCAGTTGCAGCTGCTCAATCTCCTTCCATACCCACAGCAATCTCCAGTCCTCCCCCCCCTCCAGGGCCAACAGTCCAGCCCCATCCTCCAGAAGTCTAGTCAGCCTAACAGAAGCCCACACCACCCATTGCTTCCTCTATCTGCCAGTCATCTTGCCAGCCTCTCCCCAGTAGACCCTAGGAGCCTTCTTCAGCCACATCTACCTAATACCCATGGGGGCCCCCTCTTGTATCCATCCCTCTACCCTCTGCTGAATATCTATAGCCCACTTATCCCACAGCTCCTTATCATCCAACAAAGAGAAATTGAGATGCCAATGTCCAGGCCCATCCCCCTTCTCCCCAAAATGTCCTTGTCTCAACAATCCCTAATGATCAGACCATGGACACCATTCAACCTCCCATAATTTCAGATATCTAATCCCCAGCAGTCTGCAGTCAAAACCCAGTAGATCCTTGTCTCCAGACTCCTGACCTAGTGCATATATACCCTCCTATTGCCCCAAAATCCCCTACCAGCATCCACCGGCACACTCAGTCTCTCTACCTTCTCTTATGCCTCCAGACCTCTACTCTTACCCTCAGCCCCCTGCCCTCCATCAGTTCTATCCACCAATACATCTCAGACCATATTGAAGTCCCTGCCAAGCATATCCACTCCAGCCTCTATAAGGGTCCCACTCTCCTAGAGACCCTTTATCTAGTCCACACACTCCCCCCATACAGCAGGACAGTAGCAAGACCCCACTGTAACTGGCTCCCAACCTGCTTGAATCCACTCTCCCCAAACCAGCCTGTCTCCCTAGCTCCTCACCTCTCATATCTCTCCTCTGCCCCTCCAGACCAGAATCCCCACCTTGCCTTTCCATACAGCCTCTTCTCTCCATTCCCTAGTCCACTCCAGTCTATCTAAATCATCCTCACATCTGATATCCTACAAAAGAAAGAGATTGGCCTCCAGTCTCTTCAGTCAAGCAAAAATGTTCTGTTACTGATATGAACCCTGTAACCCATTCACATTGAGAGAAAAAATATCACCACTCATGTTATACACACTTTTACAATACACTTTCAGAGTATTTATTAGAGAGGTACTAAGGTCATGGCAACCAGTAAGCAAGCAGACATGTATACTATAGGTCAGATGGACCTGGAGTCTTCAACTGGCAATATGTTGGACAAGGATATGGATTAGGGATGGGGTTTTTTGGTGGTCTGAGTGGGCAGGGCAGTTCAGACAGTAGTAGCAGTATTGGAGGAGAAGTAGGAGAGCAGAAGAGGAGAAGCTTCACTGATACACTAAAGATTAGCAGATGGCCTATTGGATCTTATGGAGGGCAGATGGAGGGGAAGGGAAAGCAGAGGGAAGAGAAAGTGGGAGATATAGCTCATTGGCCAGTGGATAGAAGAGCTAGTGGAGCAGCTGCTGGAAGTAGAGAGGGGACTACTGATGGTGGCATAACTGGGAATCTGGAAAAAATCCAGATGTGACTATTGATGGTGAAACCAGACAGGTGGGACCAAAGAGGAAAGAGGACCTAACTGATGGTGTGATGGGGCTGGCAGTGGCACCATTACTCAGGAAGTCAATCTCAGAGTTTGCAGTGATCTTGTGCTTCTGGAGCTTGGCTGTGATGGTAAGGATGGTTCTGGGGATCATCTTGGAGCAAGTGGCTGGAGCTACCTCAGTGAAGTTTCTGAAGGGATTGGAAGAGGTCAAGGTGGATTTTGAGAAGACAGGTCTACTGGAGGAAGCTTTGAAGACTAGAGTGGCAGTAGGAGAGGTAGTGGTTCCTATGGTGTAGTGTTTGAGATAGGACCCCAGAGTGGTTCAGTTACTGGTGAAAAGAGTATCTACAGTGATGAAGGTTAAGACTAGGAGGAGGGAGAGGAGATGATGGCAGAGTATGGCAATGTAGTCGATATTGGATTCCAGATATGGGAGGGGACCACTTTCAGGACTGGTAATGTTGACATCAGGATTCGACTGGCAGGAAGAGAGGCCACAGAGAAGATGAGTGACTGGCATTTGGTTATATTGTAGAAGGTCTTTATCTGTAAGATATCAAGGGTAAAAGAGAGTGAGGAGGAGGAGAAGGATCTGTTGAAGGCTCTGGAGGAGATGAGCAGAGCAGTAGAGCAGAGGGCAAAGACCTGGAAGATGTATGAAGAGTCTATACATTTGGAAATTATAGATGGGAAATGTATTCACACTGACAAGAAGCAGTGGGAGAGGGTTCAAGGGCATAAGAGACAGAGGGAGTTGTTGGTGAGTATAAAAGGAGGGCAAAGAAGAATGCTGATAGAGCTGAGGAGTCTGGAGGTGCCAAAGCAAGTATCTGGACTAATAAGAGAGGAGAGAATAGAGAGGAGGATCTGGATGGGGCCAGAAAGATCCGCACAATGACCCTTATGCTGATGGTACATTTGAAGTCTGGGAAGAAGTATTAGATGACACTCCCTCTCTTATCAGAAGGGGTCCAGCTGAGAGGAGTAAGGTAGCAGAGGATATGCTGATGCATGGTGCCCAGCAAGTATACTTTGGAGTTCCTGATATGGTGAAAGGGGGACAGGTAGTGATAGTTGGTGAGGATGAGCTGGTGGATGTCCCAGAGGAGAGTTGGGATGAGACTGTAAGTGTAGAGGCTGATACCACAATACTGGATGCCAGGAGGCCAGTGATGCCAGGAGGGAAGAAGGTGGGAAATCTACTGTAGATGTGCTGGATGATGAACAACTTTATGGCTAAAGAGTTGGGAGAAGTGGACCTGAGAGTGATGAGTAAGGAGCATTGAGCATAGATCCTGATGATGGGATAGTAGAGGCACTGAAGGTAGAGGTGCTTGCAATTCTTCTAGAGGAGGAGGGGTATGAGGTTGATAAGGAGAGGGAGGCTGAGCTGACAGTTGTTACTAGTAAGTGAGCCACCTTCTGTTGGGCAGAGCATCATGGTCTGAAACTCTGGCAGGAGGCCTACCTGGAGTATCATGAGAACTTTGAAGAAAAGGAGGATAGGGAGATAGCTGAACTTCTGGTTGGATTGGAGGCAAAGGAGGCTGAAGAGGAGAGATTGGCTGCTGAACATAACTTGGATATGGCACAAGAGGGGAGGGATGTGGATTTGTAGAGGATGTGTAGGACTCTACTTCTAAACATTATTCCCAATAAACAGTACAACTAACATTTTTTCTCTGAATGTCAATGGGTTGCAGAGATCTGGGTAGTAGAAGAACATTTTCACTTAGCTTAAAGGATTAGAGGCTGATCTATTTCTGCTGCAGAATGTATGTTGTAAGGATGATGTGGATCAAGTGGAGTGGACTAGGGAATAGGGAGGAGCTACAGCTTGGATTGGCAAAGTGGTAATTTTGGTATAGAGGGGTAAAGGGGATCTAGATGGAATCAGAAGCTGGGGAGACCATTTGGTATAGGGGGAATGGTGTCAACCTGGGTGGGAGCCAGTGAGAGTTGACTCTTGCTACTGCCAGGTAGCTAGAGGTGAGTGGATTGCATGGATTAAGAGTCTTCTGGAGGAGGGCACATTCTTGAAGAATGGGGTGGATGTTCTGGAAGATGACTTCAATATGGTGTGGGATCTTCAGTTAGATAGAACTGATGGCAGGAGGAGTGCTGGCAAAAGGAGTGGTGGCCTGGATGTATAGAAGGAGGTGGAGAACCTTAGCTCCTTAGGGGATATGGGCAGAACATAGTGGAGAGAAAAGAGGATTTACATACATTGAGTGAATGGCCTCAGTATAAGGATTGACTAAATACTGACAGCCGAATGCTGGGGCCTGGATATTTGGAGGACTCTGGAGGTAGAGTGGTGCTCATGGTCAGATCACTGAGGACTGTTAGGACAGAGGCAGTTTGGGGGAAGTGGAGATGGACTTGGATATTGATATCTTAACTCCTCACTGCTGGCTGAGAAGGTGTTGTGAGACCTTTAGATAGAGGACATTCAGATGAAGATCATAAGCTGGGTATATGAGAGCTTACAAGTAGATGTCTAGTAGATGAAGTTGAAAGAGGCTACAAGGGTTTACTGGGGAGAAGTTGGTAGAGATGCTGGTTAGATTGCAGATAGAATGGACTGATTTGATAAACTTGAGTAAGGTGGATGATTGCAGGTTAGTGTGAGCTAGACTAGAAGTAATGGAGTTGCAACAGGTGTTGAGAGAGGAGGAGAAAATGTGTATGAAAGAAATGGCAGTTAGGTTGAGATAGCAGGGGCTTGAGAAGGGAGAGAGGCCAACTAGGTACTTATCAAGGCTCCTCTAGGCAAGAAGGGTGTGATATCAGTGGGATAGAGTTCTTGATGCGAAGGGGAAAATAGTACATAATATGCAATAGATCTTGGGGTTGCTGAAGGAGCAGTGGAGGGGTCTGTAGAGTAAGGAGGAAGGGGGTGCTGATGCAGAGACAATTGGAGATACTCTGGAGAACTGGGAGCTACTACAAATGGAGGACCTGGAGGATTTGATCCTTTCCTTCCAAGAGGAGGAGATCCAGGGAGTCTTTGCAGCAACCAAGCTTAGTACAGCACCAGGAGAGGATGGTCTACCTTAGGACTTTTGGAAGAAGATGGCAGGGGTCCCTGGGGTGTTAGGAGAGATAGTGGCCCTCTGTGATTTTGTTCTTCTGAGGGGTCAGTGGGTGAGAGGACAGGACCTTAGACTGATGGCCCTGTTGTACAAGGACAAGGAGAGGAGGGAGGATTGGAAGAACTGGAGGCTGATCATGCTTCTAGATATGGACAGAAAGATGGTAACTAAGGTAATTGTAGTGAGATTACAGAGAGTTGCCCAACAGGTGTTGGGTGAGGAGCAGCAGGGCTTTGTTGGAGATAGACTTATCAGAGATAGGACAGCCTGAGTCTATGGTATCATTGAAGGGGCAAGAGCTAGTGAATTGGATGGGAGACTGGTCTTTTTGGACCAGGAGAAGACCTATGATCATGTTCAGCAGATGTGGCTGGGCAAGGTACTGGACAGAATAGAAGTTCCCTTGCTATTTCAAACTTCTATATTGAATCTGTTGGGGGGTAGTAGGGTGGCACTGATGTGTAATAGTCACTGGGGTATGGTATTTCTCTTGGAGAGAGAAGTTCCTCAGGGAGATCCACTGTCTCCTATTCTATATGCCCTTTCATTGGAATCTTTGGTAGATAGGATTCAGTAGAAGATGGTAGGACTTGCTATTTATAGTGTGTTGTAGAAGGTGGGGGCCTTTGCAGATAACATAGTGGTTGGACTTGGATTAGTAGTAGATTTTGAGACTCTTAAGGAGACAGTAGAATGATATGAGGTATACTCTGGAGCAAAACTCAACTGGTATAAGTGTGAGACAATAGTGCTGGGAAATGGGTTAGTAGGAGGGGATGTCATTGGAACAATTGTTCTAGCAGGAGAGACAGTGCAGTATCTGGGCATCTTTCTTTTAGTGTATAGATCAGTCTTGCTGCAGGTGTGGTGGGAGAGGAGAGTGGCCATCTGAGGGGAGGCACTTCAAGGCTGGAGAGGTTGCCACATCTCTCTGGCAGGCCAAGTAATGATCCTGAATGCCTACTGGTTCTCCAAGCTATGGTATATTATCTATCATTTAGACTTTCCAGCTTGGGTGGTAAAGAGACTGATGAAGCTAGCTAGGGATTAGGTTTGGGCTAGGAGGTGGTTCTAGATCAGTTGGGATACTCTTTCAATACCAGTAGTTTGAGAGGGGCTAGGACTGGTGGACTTTCCTAAGAGGTTGCACTACCTGAGAGCTTGGTAGTTGAAGCAGGCTGTGGAACTGAGGGGAGGGGGATGAGTGCTATTGATGCAGAAGGTATGGGAGATGAGATTCTCCCCAAGAGGGTCCTCAGGGGATTTGCTTTCCCTGGTGGACTTGGGTAGAAGCTATTGACTGTGGTATAAAGACTTCTGGGGGGGGGTAGCAGATGGAGTATACTGCATAGACCTGTGCTGACATGGTAATAAAGAAGAGATGCTGTGGGGACCAGCTATGTGGAGGTGAGATAGGCTGCTTCTGGGGGGTGCTCCTCTTATTGATTTTGATATTATAATAGAGTGGAGTATCAGAGGGGGGGTGGGAAAGGAGTGGCTTACTTTAGGCTGGGTTTTGGCAATTTGGGTAAGGCTGGCCAGCCACTGGCTATTTGTTTTTGAGGATGAGAGGAGACTGGACTTGAGGGACTAGTTGGTGTGTTGGCATTGCCTTATGGAAGATATCTTGATAGGCTGGTGGCTTGGTTGGGGGTTGTAGGGTAGTTGAAGGTATTGCTTAGTGGAGAAAATCTGTAGGCAGAGTGGAGAGAGGGTAGGGGTCATGGGTGAGAAGGTAATCCTTATCTGTAATGATGTGGGGAGAGGCTCCCCTATGGGGATTGGATAGTGGGAGGAAATACTGTATACTTATTAATAGACTGGTAATAAATGGTAGAGTCTAAGTGACTATAAAAAAAAAAAAAAAAAAAAAGGAGTGTCAGAGGGAACTTGGTCAGGATCTTTGGCCTAGCAGTTAGCAAGCAGTGAGGATTGGTAAGAAGTGGGATTAAGTAGGAGTCTGGGTATGAAGTGCTGAGGTGTGGAGGTGGCTTCCTCCCAAGTACTGAGTAGTATGGTAGTGGATGCTATGGGGGAATGTTATATTAAATTTCCATGCTGGGCATCTGGTGGAGGGTGGCCTACTGGAATGTGAATCATGCTACAATGTAGGACAAGTTGGGGAATTTGTATAGACACCAGAACATTGGCTGAGAGAGTACAAGGTTCTGGAGGACTTTTGAATAGTAGTAGGAGATAAGTTGGATGTGAAGAGGAGACCAGATGGGGAGAGTGGTTGCTGGGAGGATTTGAGAACTAGGTTAGTGGGTGGGGTAGGCAATAAATGGCTCACTATAGAGTGGGTTTTAGCTGTATAGGTAGGGCTAGCTGGACATTGGCTCTTTATTTTTGAGGAGAGCAATAGCTGGGTTTGCAGAAGAGGTTATTAAGATAAGAGGGGTTGATGGGAGATATACTGACAGAGTAGTGGGTTGGATGGAGTCCCCAGAGTGGGTGTCACTGCTGTCTGGTGGAAGAGATTTATAGATAGAGTGGTGGGCAGGTAGAGATTATTAATGGTCTAGTAGTCTTTAATCAAGTAGGGGTTAGGGAGGGTGGGCCCCCTAGAGGGATTGGATAGGGGTGGGTTTAGTATATTGTATATGAGATAGACAGCTGTATTAATAAAGAGTAGAGTTCAAGAGACTATAAAAAAAAAAAAAAAAAAAAAAAAAAAAAAAAAAAAAAAAAAAAAAAAAAAAAAAAAAAAAAAAAAAAAAAAAAAAAAAAAAAAAAAAAAAAAAAAAAAAAAAGAGAAAAAATGTTAGTTGACTATTCATAAGGAATATTGTTGAATTGAAAACACATCCTCTACTGCTCCATATCTCTCACCTCTCTTGCCAAGTCCAGGTTGTATTCAGCAGACACTGCTTCTTCTTCAGTCCTCTTAGTTTCCAATCCCTCCAGTAGCTCAGCCATTTCCACATTCTCCTTTTTCACAAAATCCTCATAATACTCCAGGCAGACCTTCTGCCAGAGCTGCAAACCATGATGTTTTTCTCAGCAGTAGATGGTCTGCTCATCAGCAATAACTGCCAGCTTGGCCTCTCTCTTCTTGTCTACCTCATACCCTTTCTTCTTCAGAAAATCTGCCAGTACCTCTGCCCTTAATGCCTCCCCCACTCCATCACTACATAAGATCCTTGTCCAGTACTCATCACTCATTACTCTCAGGTCTACTTCTCCCAGTTCCTCAGCTATAAGGTTATTTATCATCCAGCACATCCACAGTAGATTCCTCACTTTCTTTCCTCCAGAGGTCACAGGCCATCCTCTACTCAATATTGAGATATCCTCCCACACACTTATAGCCTCATTCTACCCCTCCTCTGAGAATCATTATCAATTCAGCTGCCCTTCTTCAGAACATAGTTCACTATTTCCACCAGCCAGCTGCTAAACTCAATCTGAAATTTCTTCCAGAATTTCCAGGGCAGTCTATTCTCCCTAGGTGATAAACTCATCTATACTTTTTATAATATCTCTAATACTTCCTCCAAAGACACTGCTCCCATCACTATACCCCCTATCTCAGGCAATGCTACAACTGACCAAAGGCTCACCAAATTGTCATTATCCTCCTGAATTACCTCACCCTTCTCAAGTCTCCCTTCATCCTACCAAAGAGGCCACTACTGCCTTAAGACCTCTTCTAGCATATCAGTAATCTCAGAGACCTCAAAACTATCCTCTTGCAGAACAGAGGCCCAGCTTTACTATATCCTTCTAGCTTTCAAGACTCTAGATAGATACTTAGTCAGCTACTCTCCTTCCTCCAGCCATCTAGCCTACAGCCAGACCAGCAGGCTATCCACCACTCTGTCCTTAGTAGCCCTTAAGTCTGACTGTAGCTTAGCTACCTCTACAGCTAGTTGATAGTGCATCTTCTCCAACAGAGTTCCCCCTTCTATCAACTTCAGTCACCATCACAGCCCTTGCTCATCTCTCCTCTTCTTATCCTTCTGTTCCTTTTCTACAACCTCTTTAATATCTTGCCAGTAAGTACCTGTTAAGTGCTTAAATTTGCCCCACTATTCTGCTATCAACTGTCTATTATTCTGCCATTATGTTACCTCCTGTCTAGCAATGGCCACAAACTATTCTCTCTCTATCTTCTTTCTGAGTAAGACTACATTGAGACACCAATACCCTTTACCACTATTAGCTACTTAGAATCTACCATACACCTCTACCCCCCAATGATCTGACCAAGGGCACTACTGCATATCTACAATATCCAGTACATTACTCCAACTCTCAGCCACTAGTACTCAATCAATTCTAGTCTCCACTAACTCATTGTCTACAGGATTCCACTGAGTGAAAGGCCCAGATTTATCTCTCTAAGACTGATGGACACCATCAACCAACTCTATATTATGCTCCACCTGAAGCTATAAAGATAGTTCAGCCAATACTGTCATCTCTGCCTCACCATCAGACCTATCTAGTATTCTATTGTATACTATATTAAAGTCCCCCCTAAGAATGTCCATTTCAACTACCTCCTGATCTTCCCAAGCCAGTCAATTTTCCACCCATTACTTTTACTCTCTGCCAACCACTAGGAGATAAACTGAGCCTACTATCAATCTATCACCTGCCCTCTCTTACAATCTACCCCACACCAATCTGTCACTATAAACTTCTACCTTCACCAGTTCACCCCTGCCCACACCAACCAGTATATCTACCTATCTATTCCAACCAGTTCCACTATACCATTCTTTACTCCATTTATTATAATTCTTCTCACTATAGGTCTAAATATCTTGAAGAAATATAATGTCATATCTCCTGACCTTGAGCCATTGAAACAGCCACCACCACTTAACTCCATCACACAGACCATTGATATTGAGTGATAAAATATATAAACTATTCATCATCATCAGAAAAATTATTTTAAGCTCTGCTGGGACTGCTGCTATCTTTATAGTCCTGTCTCTGATAATTTCCTTCTAGTCCTCACAAATAGCCCTTTAGATGTAATTGCCATTGACACTGCTATAGAAAAAGTCCACATACTCAGATACCACCTTCTTAATAGCTGTCATCCTCTCCTCATTAACATTATACCCCTTATTCTCCAAAAGTACTCTACTATTGCTGTCACTAACTTCAGCCCCTGTATTGAAATATGTATTAAGGAACTCCTCCCATATCTCTTGAGAACTATGAAACACATCTACTTCCTTAATATTCTCTTCTGCTAGTTTCTCAAATATAGCCTGATACCAATCATCTGCTATAGCTGCTAAGGACTCAGGAGTAGTAGGCCTAGAGATTCTATCCAGCTCCTGTAGCAACTCTCTGTTAGTCAAGATATCTGAGGCCACCTCCACCAAGTTATCCTCCTCAGTAACCTTCTTCAGCTGTATCACCTCACCTATCTCAGAGTACTCTCAATATACATTTGCTGCCCCAGCCATTTTTTTTTTTTTTTTTTTTTTTTTTTTTTAATGGACTCATAGTCCTGTGGATTTTTATTGGAAGGGAACCTAGACTATATAGGCCAAAACCCTCTCCCACCACCCATCGAACAATATCCCCCTATTAACCTAGACTACTAAATTGTCCAGCAGTCCCACCGCTCCAGCTATGCCTATCGAACACTGGCTAAGTCGACCCCCACGACATAGACTAGACTTGTCTGCTCACCAGGGCTGGATCATCATTTACACGCGAGAGCACACCTACGCATTGGATCTAGCAGTGCCGGGACTGAATAAAGAATAGCCCCCCAAACTCCAAAGGAAAGCCTGAGGCAAATAAAAAACCCCCCAACCAACTAATAAAGAGCAAAGCAGATTCAAAGCAGGTGAGTAAAGGACTTATATACAGCACCTTCCCCAAAGGACTTATACATGGGCTAGGGCCTGAAAAGACCCCACTCCCACTCCCCGAGCCTGCAGGCCTTGATCACGTTGCCGTGTCAGCTCCCAGTTCCAGTTGGATACTGCCAAATGAGGAAGGTCCCACTCCCCAAGCCTGCAGGCCTCGATCACGTTGCCGCATCAGCTCCCGGTTCCAGTTGGGTACAGCCAGGATACCGGCCCCTGCACCACTCCACCCCCCACCAGCTAATCGAAAGGCCCCACCAAAATATTGTCCGCCCCAGCCCCGATGACCGCCCCCAGCCTAGTACCCTACTGGTTCACCGTAATCGCCCTTCCTCCTATCTGTGACAGCCATCTCCCCTCCCATCCTGACAACACCTGAAAAGCAGTCACCTATGCCAGAACCACGCTCGCCGGGAAGCTTGCCAAAGCCAGAGAGCCCCACCACAGGCACTGAGGACCTACAGATAACCTATACTGAGCACTTGATGCCCAAGGTCGGCTGACTCCCTACGTAGCCCGAGATATACCGAGACAACACCTTATTGGTGATGGCAAAAGGAAGAAGGTGCCGCACCAAAACGGATGCACTCCAGACATAGCCGAAGACACCAGAAACTGCGAAAAAGTGGAGAAGATACTGATCGGACACTGATAAAGGAGCAACTCATCACCATTGCCCTCCTCCCACCATGCCCATACAGGTACAGCAAACCAACCCGAGGTAGAGGGGGTAATAATAGGGGAAAGGGAACTCGGAAGGTTGCCTACCAAACCTTGTGACCAGTAAGGTAGTGGAGAAAGGAGCATATATTTATTTCTTTAGCAATCTTATATATAGATAAATCAGATTAGAGTAAATAAATAATATAGTTATAAATACTAATAAAAAGCTTTTTTATTATTTAAAAATGAGAGTGAAAATACTACAGAGTGATAAAAATATCTAAAATAATACTATAGTAAATTTTTATATATTATAAATCTAAATAGATTTAGATATCAGAGAGAATTAAAACTATAATAATAATAATATAACTTAAAATAGTTATATTAATATATATAATTATCTAAATAAAAATACATATTATTTAAAAGCTCAAATATTATATTATTAATAGTTAAAATTTAGATTTAATAGAATTTATATTTGAGTTATATATAATATAATTATTATAATATATGTATATATATAGCAGATGCCTAACCTCAGAAGTATAGTAGATTTCTGTATTTTGATAACTTGATCTTGTTCTGACTCTTGCAGAGTCCTCAGAGTAAAGAAGTGTGAGTTCAAAGTATATCTGTCTGCAGACTTACTAGTTCTCTTACTTTTTCTTTACTTTAAACTATTTTGATCTGAGGTTTATTCACCTTAGATACTGGGATATATATATAAGTTTACTAGCTATAAGATAGCTAAGTTATAAGTTATTTTCATAAGTATTGAATCTTTTGATATCTATTAGAATTTTAATAATTATAAGAATTTTAATATATATAAAATCTTTAATAATTACTAAAGTTTCTATATTGTCTAAATGACTGCTATTTGTAATACTATACTATATTTAGGAATTAGATTCAAATATTATAATCAAATATCTATTCTTTTAATTTATATTACTAATTTAGATCAACTATTATAACTTCCTTCTAAATAGATAATTCATCCCTAAAATATCCTATTTAAACTCCCAGATCTTGATCAATTAAATCTCCTTGTACTGTGTAATTTATATTATTATATTCTCTTAATATTATCTTTTGATATGTATATCTAAAGTCTCTTAAAGCTACTTTTTGAAAATGAGCTAGGGCTGACTTGTTCTTCTTAAATAACTTATATACTCTCTTAGTAATAGTGATCTGAGTATAGGAGAGCTGACACTCTCTAATTCAATCTTCTTTTTCTATTTCTGACTTTGAAGTATTTCTGAAACTTAGACTAATTCTGATAGAGCTTGAAATGTAAAATTTATAATAAGTATATGTATCTATACTATACTCTAGATACTACCAAAGGATTTCTCTATAGTTGGTAGCTTAGTGGAATACTACTATCTTACTATAGCTCACTATATAGTACTGGTGATTTTAAGGGCTATAGTATTACTTTATTAGCTAGTTATAATATTTTTTAAGCTAGTTTTGATAGATAATAATAGAGATAATTATGCCTGAGAGTTTTTATAGCCAAAAGATAGTTTCTTTTATATCTTATATAAGATAAGATCCTTCTCACTTAGGCTCTAATTTTATAACTATGAGGCTTTTACTATATTCTAATATATTAGAACTTTGTCTCCTATCTTAATAATCTCTAGAGACTTGTAAATCTTCTTTACATTATTCTATTATAGAGCTTATATCTTAATTATATAATTCTCAGTCTTCTTCCTAATTTGATATAGTCTCTATATCTCTGTATCTATATATTTCCATATAGTATCTCTATTGAATAATAGAGTTTCTTAAGAACTTTTTTCTCTAAATAGTATTTCTCATAGGATAAAATAGATATTTTGTAATTAAATATCCTAGAGAGCAGATAATGTTATTAACAGATAGTGATTCTAGTTTTTATAGTTATCATAAATCTTGGTAATAATATTCTTGTAAGTTTTATTAGTTCTTTCTACTTGTCCATTTTTTTAAGAGTGATAAACTCTATTTTGAATGTACTAGATCTTATACTTTTTATAGAGAACCTCAAAGAACTGATTTATAAATTCTGTTCCTCTATCTATAGTTACTTATATTGGGGTCTTAAATTATCAGATATATAATTTCTTTATAGAAAAAATCAACAATTAACTATATTGGCTTCCTTGAGTAGTCCTACTTCTATTCATTTTATAAAAAGGTCTATAATAACAATGATATATTAGTTGTCAGTTAAGATCAAGGGTAGAGGGCTAATTATATCTATTGTAATATATATATATATAAATAAAGAGTACTGATTCTATATATACTAATCCTGTAGTCTGATTTTATTAATCTTATTTCTATTTTTAGCATTTGTTATAGATCTTGACAAATTGTCTAATATCTTTCTCTATTTCTGACCACTACATTATTCTTCTCACTTTGTTATATATATTTATTCCTCCTAGATAGTCAAGTTTATATACTGATTTTATTTCTTACTCTTTCTTATATTTGGATATAATTAGTAGCTTTCTTTTCTTTAGTATTTTTCTATTAGTTTTAAATCATTTCTATATTTTATTGATAATTATTTATATCTATTCTTCTAGATGTTATAGTATCTTTCACTATTCTAGAAGATAATAATTCTATAGTAGAGTTTCTTATTTATGATTAGTTTGCTAGTTGAGTCTTTCGGAATATCTATGAGAGAATATCCACATTGGTATTAGTTCTTCTAGAGCAGTATATAATAGTTATATTATAGACTTGTAACTTTATAATTTCTCTGACATAGATTCCTTTGAGTTATCCAGTAGTCAATAGCTAAGTAAGAGCTGAATAATCTAAATAATGAAGTAACTTCTAGTAAAGTAGTAGTAGAACTTTTCTATAGTCTAGATAACTGTGAGATACTCTAACTTATATGATTTATATTCTTTTTCAGCCTTTTAGATTTCTTGGCTGAGATATGTGATAATATACTCTACTTTATCTTTCTTTTGAATCAAGACTACTCCCAGTTCTTATATATTTATATCTATCTATAGGATGAATTTCTGAGTCCAATTAGGTCTTTTGAGAATAGGTTCTTGGATTAGTCTGATCTTAAGTTTATCAAATACTTTTTATTATCTACCAGTCTACTGGAACTTAATATTTTCTTATTAAGTTTATAGATTGGGTCTGTGATGTTAGAGAATTCTCTAATAAATCTATAATAGTATAAGATAAGTCTCATAAAGACTTGAGGTTTTGTAACAGTAGTAGATCTTAAATATACTACTATTATTTGAATCTTGAGAGAGTCTATATATATTCCATCTTAATTAATAATATAGCCAAGATAGGAAATCTTAATTTCTGTGAACTTATACTTCTTAGACTTAATATATAAGCCATAGTTCTTTAATTTCTCTATTATCTGTTGGATGTGCTGTAGGTAGTTCTATATTATCTTACTATAAATAATAATATCATCTATATAAACTATTATCTATCTTTCTATATCATAGTAGAAGATTTTATTCATTATTTGCTAGAAGCTTACTGGTATATTATATATTCCAAATAGTATTTACAGGTAGACATAGATTCCATCTGGGGTAATAAAGACTGATTTCTCACTTACTACTTCTATGAGACTAATTTGATAAAATTCTGAGTATAGGTCTAAAATACTATAATACTATACTTTGTCTTCTAGAGTTATAAGGATATTACTGATGAGAAGTAATAGTTGGCAATTCTTCTTAGTAATTAGATTGAGCTTTCTATAATCAGTGTAGAATCTTAGAACAAATTCTCCAGATTTACTTTCTTTCTTCAAGACTAATATAACTGATAAAGTCTAAGAACTACTAAATATCAGCTTCTTCTATTTACTTGATTTCTTCTCTGAACCATTTATAGTAAGCTAGTAAGATGGGTCTTGCCTTCTGATAGATTGGTTTAATATATTCTATATTTATATCATAGAAGTAGTGTAGTATTATGATCAGATCATATATATGGATAGAACAGTAGAGTTAAATAGACTAAGAGATATTGATACTACTAGTGGACAGAGGAGGGCTGGGCCTGGTAGACTTTACCAAGTACCTATACTGCTTGAGAGTGTTGTAGCTAAAGTAAGCAAGTAAATTGAGAGATCAAGAGTAGGTACTCCTTATGCAGAGAGTGTGAGATATTTAGTTCTCTCTCCAGAATATGACTGGTGACCTACTTTCTTTAATAGTACTAGAGGAGAGCAAGAAGATATATTATAGGGGATTCTGGTAAAAAGTAGTTAATAGTACTCATTAAATTGAACTCAGATAGTAGAGTGATGAGAGAGAGGAGGAATGAGGACCCCAGATATAGAGGTAGGATTGTCTGCTACTAGAGGATATATCAGTAGATAAATTTTATTTAAAGCATAGTATAGAATATTTGTAGAAATATAGGAGAGATATATGGCCTAAGGCCTAACAGGGGATTGGAATCAATAAAGAGTAAGACTGGAACAGTATTTGGCCTTAGAGTAAGTAGATGGTAAGATAGCTTTCTTCCAAGTTCTGAGTAATATAGTGGAGACTATTGTATTATAATATGATATTGAATTATCAGTCAGGCTATTTGGTAGAAGGGGGGACTTTGGAGTGTAAGAAGTGTCTTAATATTAGGCAGGAGGGTGGTGTGGTATAGACCTCTGAGCATTGGCTAAGAGAGTGTGAGATTCTAGAAAATTTTTGAAAGACAATTGAGGATTAGCTAGAATTGCTACCTCTTGGAAGATTGGAAGGTGAGAGGTAGGGTAATCTCTGGAGGAGGCTGGTGGGTGGAGTTGAAGATGAGTGATTGATCTTTAGATGAATTCTGGTCATTTGGGCTAGACTTGCCAAATATTGGCTTTATATATTTAAGGATGGTCAGTATGTAATACTTAGAGTATAAGTTGCAAGGTAAGAGTGATTATTAGTAGATATTCTGAATAATTGGTAGTGGGGGTGGGGATCTAGAGGAGGACTCTATAGGAGACTTGTGAAATATATTTGTAGGAAGAGTTGGGGGAGGGTTGGAGTGGCTGGGGGATTGGTAACTCTCTAGAGAGACAGAGAGGGAGGGAGGAGAGAAGGTTCTATATAAGGTGGTTCTATATAGGATTGGGTGAAGAGTACATTTGTACCTTTGTATTAATTTAATATAGAATGGATAGTAATAAAGTAGAAGTTCAAGTGACTTTAAAAAAAAAAAAAAAAAAAAAAAAAAAAATATTTTTTTTTTTTTTTTTTTTTTTTATAGTTACTTGAACTTCCCTTTATTATCTCACTCTAAAATAATAATACAATTTCACCTGCATCCCCTTAACTGATACTCCTTGGATCCCTCTCTCTACTCTCCATCCCACCCTGCCAGAGGATAACCTAGTTGCCCACCACCTGAACCCTCCTTCTACTTTTCTGACAAATATAATTTACCAACCTCTATCAGCTCCACTCACCCATTCCCCACCCTCACCACCAGCCATTCAAAATGTCTAGTAATAGCTATTTCCATCATGCCACTCTAGTCCAAACTCCAACCTACTGGCCCTCCTCAAATACATATAACCAATACCCAGCCAGCCCAATCCAAATTGCCAACACCCAACCAAGGGTCAGCCATTCATCCCCCACTCTTCCTACTAGCCTTTGTTGGAGGTTTTCCCATCTCCCCCCTTCCCCCCCCACCAGGGCTCATAGCCCTAACTGGCCTGCATTGCAGCACCAAAATTTCCCTAAAACATCACACTCGCTAAGCCAATGTTCAGATGTTTGTACCACCCCCCCCTCCTGTCCAATGTCCATATATTTCTCATACTCAAACTTGCCATCTGCCATCAAGTGCCCAGACCAATAGTTCAACATCACATTCTGCCTCAGAAACTGCCACCAAACCACCCAGAACTTGAGGAGAAGCCACCACGTCACCTGCTTGCTCTAGAGCCAAATATCATTCCAATCCCACTCCTTACCAATTCCCACCCTCTGCCATGCTTCAGGCCACAGGTCTCCCCCTAAGCCCTGCATACAATCCATTCCATTGCCAAGCCAGAAATTCTCCACCAAAGTACCATTCAGCAATAACCTGTCCCATCTCCACATCTGTAGTCCCCAATTTACCTCCCCCTCATCCCCCTGCCACTGAAGTCCAATTCTCCTTGCATCATCCACCACCCCCCACTAAAAGCCCTTATACCACATCCTCTTGCTCTCATCCAGGGCCACCATCACAAGCAGATTGCCAGATGCTCCATGGGGGGAATACTGGGCCTCCCACACCCTCTATATGAGTGGAACCCACTTCTGGCCCCTCAACTCACTCACCCTCTTTAGCCACCATGCTCTCAAGCAATGAAGGTGTTTGGTAAAGTCCACCATGCCCAGCCTGCCTTTGTCCACAGGTAGGGTCAGAACCTCCCAACCTATCTGACTTTGCTACCCAACCCAAATCCACAATCTTGCCATCTTCAGCAGCCACCTGACCACCCATGCTGGGAAGTCCAGATGATACCTCACATACCATAGCTTCAGCAGCCAATATATATTCAGCACCATCACCCTTCTTGCCAAGGATATATGCCAACCTCCCCACTATAAGAGCACATTTCCCCATACCAGGAGTTACTGTTCCCACCAAGCATGGGGCAGGAGAGACCCATACACTGAGAAGTGAATCCCCAGGTAACAAACTGGATCTCCTGCTAACACCACTGTTCCAATCAAGTCACCACCAACTATTCTGCCCCCTAGCACTAAAGTCTTGCATTTGTGCTAGTTGAGCTTAGCACCAGAGCCCCTCTCATACTATTCCACAGACCTCCTTAATTCCTCCATGTCCTCTAACAAACTCAGTCCAACCACCATATCATCTGCAAAGACCCCCACTTTCCAATTAATTCCTAGAATGTCCAAACTCCCAATTTAATGCCTAATCCTATCCAATAGGAGCTCTAAGGAAAGGACATATAAGATGGGTGACAAAGGATCTCCTTGCAGCACCCCATGACCAAGAGGAAAAGTTACCCCCCTGTGTCTATTAACTACTAATGCTGCCTGACTGTTTTCCAAAAGACTGATCAATGATCTCCTGAACTCCAGGGGAACACCAACTCATTTCAGTACTCTTACCAGCCAGATCCTCCTCACTTTGTCATATACCTTCTCCTGATCCAGAAACACTAATCTGCCATCTACCCCAGTAGCCTGGACTCCTTCAATCACTCCATAGACCCAAGCTGTCCCATCTTGGATCAGCTGACCACTAACAAACTCTCTTTGCTTGACTCCTAGTACTTACTGAGTGATCCCCTGCAGTCTAGTCACCAAGACCTTTGTCACCAGTTTGCAGTCTATGTTGAGGAGCATGATTGGTCACTAGTTCTTCCAATCTTCCCTTCTCTCCTTATCTTTATAGAGCAAGGAGACCAACCCTAAGTGCTGGCCTCCAATCCAAGTTCCAGACTGAAGAACCTCACTATATATTGCTATCATCTCTTCCAATACCACCACCACCCTAGCCATCTTCTTCCAAAAATCCCAGAGAAGCCTGTCCTTTTCTGGAGCCATCCCCTTGCTTGTTGAAGCCAAGACCTTACAAATTTCCTCCCCCCACACTGGGTCCCCCAGAGTCCCCAGGCCCATTACTGGGTCTGGATGCCAATCCTCCAACTGTCTTTTAATGTTTGAGGCATCCTTACCCCCTTCTTCCTCACTCCATAAATCCTCCCAGTGGGCCCATAGCAATCCCAAAATCTCCAGAGTCCCCACCACCATCTCTCCATCCTCATCCAATAGCCCATCCCACTGCTGTTTAGTTCTCTGTACCTATAGCAACTACAATAAAATCCTAGTGGGTCTCTCTCCCTCCTCCAACCCTTGCCACCTCAGTCTTGCCACCATCCCCTTCAGCTTAACCTCTTCTTCCATTTGTATCACTTCCTTAAGCTCCTTGACTTCCTTTTGAATCCATACAATATGCCAGTCAGCTACCTCCCAATTCTCAAGCACTCCCACCCATCTTCCCAGGAGTGCTGCTAATTGCTGCAAAGCCCATAGCACTCTCTGCCACCACTGAACACTCCTTCCTTTCCCTGCTTCCCTCTAGTACCCCTGAGCACTTGCTTTCAGCCTCCTCCAGCAATCCCCAATCACTAAGCCCTGTTCCTGCTACTTATCAATTTTCCCAATAATCTCCTCCTCTCAGTTTATCCATAAAGTACCATCCTCCAACAAAGAGGAATTCAGTTGCCAATATCCAGGCCCATCCCCACTTCCCCCAAACCTCCCCCCCCCTAACAGACCCCAGTGATCTGACCATGGACACCAAACCACCTCCAGCATGGCCCAGACACCTACTCCCCAGTACTTCACCATCAATATCCAGTTGATCCTAGAACCCAGCCCTGCTGCCCAGTGAGTATAAATTCAACAATCCTCTCAAAACTATCTCTCTGAATCAACCAAAGAACTCAATCTCTCTATCTCTATCCAATCATCCAACCCACTGCTTCTGCTCCTCATTTCTCTCCCTCCATCAGTCCTGTCCACCACATTGTCCCATACTATGTTAAAGTCACCCCCCAGGCAGTCTATCTCTATCTCATCCATAACACCAGCCTCTTTCAAATTTTTGATCCAATCTACTTGTTCCCCTCTCTCTGCCAGGCAATAACATGACCCAACTGTCAAAGGGCTCTATCCAGGCCTCCTCAACACTCCCCACACCAACTGACTCCCCCAATGTCCAATATCTCCAATGTCCCCCATCCCTTTTCTAACTAGGATATCCATCTGCTCAGTCTACACTACTGCCCCCCCCCCATTCCTTAGTCCAATCCTGTAAATCTACATCTACCTCATACCATACATCCTGCAGTAAGAAGAGATCTGCATCTAATTCTTTTAGCCAATCAAATATGTACTTTTGCTGAGCTGCTCCCCTCAACCCATTCACATTCAAAGAAAATATTCTAGTTATACTATTCATATTGAATAATGTTTGAATTTGAGAACCTGGCCTAGTATTTCATGCTCATCTCATCCCCAGTCAGATCCAAGTATTGCTCCACTTTCAAGTCACCTTCCACAACAGCCTGAGAATCTAATACCTCTAAGATTTCTTGACATTTCACCCCATCCACCACTTCTATCTCTGCCCAATAATCTGCACAGACCACTCTCCACTTCTCCACCCTCTTCCTCAATCCTCACAAGAATGTTACTCATTCATTCATAATCACCTGAAGTTCCTCCTCCCTCCAATCATCTACTTGATATTTAACTGATTCTAAGAGGACTGTTCTTACCATGAAGAATTTCCTCTCAATGCCTCTCTTCTATTACCTGGAAGTCCTCTCCCCCCAGCTTCTCTACTGCTACTCCCTCCAGAGTCTTCCACAGTTACTTCTCCTCATTCACTACCTCTGCCATACTCTGGGTGACCCTATCAACCCCCACCTCTGGGTCCACCAAAGTGCTCCTCCTTACTGACTCATCCCACTCCTCTTCCAGTATATCCAGTAGTTCCTTCTCACCCCCTGCCCCATCCAGGACACTATACTAAGAGTGTGCTTCCTTGCTCATTTCTACATCCACCTTCATACTGCCCTGTCCCTCCTCCCTCAGTCCACTCTGGGCCCCACCTTGGGTTGTCCTGTGTTCCCCTGCCCAGGTACTCTCTCGCAATTCTACTCCCCCTTCCCCTGCACTGCTGTCAGCCCCACTGCCACTCAACTTCGCCAGCAGCTCCTTCTGGATATGCCTCCCTTGCATCTTCTCCCAGGTTGCCTGGTCCATTCTGATCCTCTTTCCATCTACCATTTCCACCACTGTCTTGACTATATACTCCTTCCAAGCCAATCTCCTCCTTTTGACCACTCCTACCAGATCCTCAAGAGCCTCCAGCAGATCCTCCTCCTCTTCTTGAGTCCTTTTCACCTGCATGACCTTGTACTCCACTAATCCCCACTTCAGAGTTGCCAGCCAGTCTCTCATCTTCCCTGTATTCTCCTTTCCAGCCTCACCTGGATGTTGACATCTCCAGTCCAAAGCTCTGTACCCTCACAGACCTTGAACCCGATATCTACAATCTCCCCATACTCCTTGACCACTTCTACAATCAACTTCCTGGCCTTCTCCCTTGATACCATAGGAAGATCCAACACTATCAACTGCACCACTCAGGGGTCCCAGCACATACACCTGGCCATAGAGACCACTACTCTGCCCACTGTTACCCCCTTCTCCATGGCTGCCAGCAATGTCTCCTCTTTCTCGAACCCAACCTCAACCCCTTCTTTCTCCTTTAAGAACTTCACTAAAGCCACCCCCTTTGCCTCCTGCATCACCAGCCTCAAGATCATCCTTACAGTCACTACCAAGCCCCAGAAACATAATATGATAGTGAATTCCAATCTTGATTTCTTAAGTAATAGTGCTGATACCATACCTGTCACACTATCTGTCAGATTTCTGTACCTTGTACCCATCCCCTGTTCTGAACTGCCAACTATCATTATATCTGGATTTTTTTTCCAGATCTCTAGTCACAGCTCCATCAGTAGTCACATCTCCAGCCCCTACTCCCCCCCCTCCCCTACTGCCTGACCCTCCCATGGGAGCTCCTCCCTGTCCCTCAACAGTAGCTGTCAATGCCTTCCCCAGGCCCAGCCAACTATCCAGACCAGAAGCCATTCTCCCCATCTTCACCTTGTCTACAAAGGTCATCCTCTCCCCTCCATGTTGCCTCAATCTGTCTCTTCCTCCTCTATCAGTACCACAGCCAGCCATAGAAGGCTCTGGCATTCCCAAACCATCTCCCCTCCTCTCCTCTACATGCTGCCAGTTAAAAGCACTGCTGCCCCCCTGGTCTACATGCCCACTAGTACAATTGTTGCTATCTATGTTGCTAGTTGCCTTTTACTAAAAACATTGTAGAAAGTGTTGTCTGAGTCTTGTATCACCTGAATGTTACTGGTGAAAGGTCATGTCTGTTACTGCCCCAGCCATGTGAGTGTCCTCTATCTAAGTCTTGAAGATAACTTCAACAGTATCCTCAAAGTTCTCTACTCTTACCTCCTCCCTATCAGCCCACTTTCTCTTTACTGGAGCATGAACTGAGCTCTCTGCACTACCCAATTGTGAAAAGAATATCTCAGCTACCTCCACTCCTTTCATCTGATCTTAGTCCTTACTACCTCCTTCTTGATCAATCCCTGGAGGACTGTCTGCAGACACTCCTGGTTCTCTTTTCACCACCTCCTCCTCTTCTCATCTGCCTCAATCCAGATCCAATCCTTGGCAAACTCCTCTCATTTCCTCTTTTGCAACTCTTTTGCCACCTCTCTCTCCTTCAAGGTAATCAACATCTCTTCCTCCTCCTGCTCAGACCCTTTCTTCCTCTATACCTTGTATTCCTGCTCTCTAATCTAGATCAGCTCAGGCCAGTCCTATCTCAGCCCAGTTGTCTTCTTTTCTACCAGCCATAACATTGCCTTGCAATTATCATTCCTCAGCTTTATACTCTTCCAGAACATAAACTCAAAGTCAACCATCTCACCAAAGCTCTTTAGTACCTCAGTCTCTTGTCAACTCAAAGTTGGCAGACCCTCAACCACCAAGTATACTACACACAGATCTCACCTCAGACACCTTGTCATCTTGATCTTGACATTCTTGACCATCAGCCCTTTCTCCAGAGCTTTCACCATAGCATCCTCCTCAATAAAACCAACCTCTACTATCTCTACTGATGAAATAAACTTCAAAGACTCAGCTCCTACAATCTCTTTCCCTACCAGCTACAGAACCTCTCTGGCTGACAGCCCAAGCCTCAAGAAGTTGGTGGAGATAGCCCACATTAATACAGACTTAAAGAAGAAAGGGCACACTACTAGTTTACCTGTCTCAGCTGTCAATATTACCTTCTCTTTACTTTTAGAAACTCTAGCTATCATACTATCAGTTACAGTCATGTCACCAGTAGTCACTTCTCCAGTCACCAGTTCAGTCCTAGAAGAATCAGTCCTGACCATTATACTACCAGACCCCTGCCCCCTGCCAGGCACCTGGCCTATCACCTGACCAGTCACCTGACTCCTCTTCTCTGTCAATACTATGTCTCCTCTGCCCTATCTCCATGGGCCTAACAGTAGCCCTCCTGCCCCTCACTACAGTATATCAGCTTTCAATATCAACAGGCCTCTCCTGACCACCACCCCTACCAGCTGCAGCACCAGCCCCCACCACCATCATGAAGCTCTTAGGTAGGCTCTAAGCACTTAGAGCCAGGTGAGTTTTAACTCACAATATGCTCAAAACTTATTGGATTTCAATAAAACTTATTATAAATAGTTACCAGACTTCTGCTACACTATGTACACCTTATTTACTGAAGTGAAAACAGTTGAACATATTGTTTTTTACCAAAGAATACTTATATAGCTCACTCTACATCATTTAAGCAAAAGAAGTCTCCTGATACTAAAATGTTGCTAGTGCATTGGTCAGATCAAAAGATATGACTCAGAACTGGTAGTATCCAAATAATTTTCAGAAAGCTATCTTTTCAATATCCTTCTCATCAATGAGAATCTAGTAGTAACTATTTCACAAGTCTAGTAGGGAAAAGATCTTGGCCTTGAAGATCTGGTGCAACAACTTATCAATCTTAGATAAGATATACTAGTTCTTGATAGTGATCTTATTGAGGGCTCTATAGTCAATGCATATTTGCAGAGAGCTATCCTTCTTTTTGACAAATAGAATGAGGGCTCTAAATAGAGAGCAGCTGGATTTAATATATTCTTGGACCAATAGTTTGATCAACTTATCCTTGAAGATCTTGAGTTCTGATTGGGCCAGCTGGTAGATACTCTTATATAGAGGTTCAGATCCTGGAATGAGATCAATTTCATATTGAATTTGGTACTTAGATGGAAGTCCATTAGATTTCTGAAATATATCTTAGAATTCTTCAAACAATTCTTAAGCTTCTGGTGGGATTGGGCTACTTGGGGCTTCAGTGATCTCTTATATAATACAGATGAAGTAGGTATTTCCTTTTTTATAAGAGAGTCTCTTTATTTGAATGGCAGAGGTAATTTCAATTCCTTGATGACTGGTATCTTCTTAGGGTATCAGAGTGATCTTTTTTCCTTCATGGGTCAGATTAACCTCATTGGTCCTTTAGTTGATATCTGGATTGTACTGGGTCAACTAGGCTTTTCCTAGGATAATGTTTTATCCTAGGAGATCTATGATACTAAAGTCTAACTTCTCTTGATATTTGCTAATCTTGAGCATTAGGTCTTTATAGATCTTGATCAAAGGTATAGTCTTGTTATCACTAAAGGTAATACTCCTTTTTTCAGTAGCTGGTCTACTTTGGGCTCTAATTTTCTTAGCTATCTTAGTGTTGATATAGTTTTCAGTAGCACTACTATCCAGTAAGACATTGACATTCTGTCTGTGAACTAGACTTATAAACTTGATGCAACTATCCTCCTTCTTGATAGTATTGAGTTCTTTTTCCTCATTATTCTAATTGCTATTAGTCTCCTCAAAGTTAGTCTCTCTCTATTCTTTACAAGAAGAGTGGTCTTGTTTGGATTCCTCAGTCTGGACTTGGCATTTCTCAGATTGGATTTTGAAAACTTTGGAAAGATATGTTAACATGTTCTATATAGTATATTCAGATAGAATGAGGGTATCATCCACATGATACATAACTATCTACAATTCTCTTGTATCAGTTTTCATCATCTTTCTTCATAGTAGTAATCTTTTGACTAGGGAGTTTGTTGGTTAATCCAAATCCTTTCTTATCATGGTCTGTCTGGAAGAGCTCAGAGACTTCTTTGATAGTGAGATCTTGATGAATTTCTTCAATAATTGCTTGGGTAATTCTTTGGCCAATTTTGACTTCAAATGAGGTGTCTCTAAAATTTTGCAAGATGATATAGATTTTGTCAGTAAATCCTTGGTCAACTACTCTTCCTTCTAGTCTGATATTGAATTCTTTAGCCAGGCTGCTTTTTTTTTAGCAAGATAGATATATATTCCTTTAGAAGCTTGCATTGCAATTCCAGTATATACTATAGCATTAGCACTTGGTGGAATGGTGAGGTCTTGGCTATTGTAGATATCATATCTAATATCAGTGGAATAGACCTTAGTGGGGATAGTAGTCTTGTACCATATCTTCTATACTTTAATAATATTCTCAGAGTTCTTCTCTAGATCTTCTCCAATAATAGTGATATTCTAGTTACTAAGTTTATCTGATCTGTTTCTCTTCTCAGAATATCTGATAGAGATATGTCCTGACTTTCTACAAATGAAGTACAATCCTTTTTCATGAAGTTACTTCTTTTTATCCTCAGTGAGAGATTTGGGTTCTCTGGGGTTTCACTAATTTCTTTGGTCATTTCTTTGATCATTCCTTTGATCATTCCTTCTGGTGGAATTTCTTCTATCTTGGTTATCCTTCTTGTGTTCTGAATTTCATGGAGTCTATATAGTAAGGATTTTACAGGCTCTTCTTTGTATACTATGAGTAGTAGAGATATTCTTGGGGAAGACCTTATTCCTTAACCTTCTGAGTGAGCCAGTCTGGTAGGGTAGCAAAGAGATGGTTGGCTCTGATACTATTGATGGCCAAATTGTTTTTCTGATAGATAAGTCTAACAGTCTTGAGGTAGACATCTATCCTAGTGATACAGGTTTCTAGGTCCTCCTTGTCATTTTTATAAAACTTCATCTGAGCTAGTTTGTTCTAAGTTTTTTATATATAGGCTATATTTTAAAATTTGGACAGTAGTAGGGTTTTGAGTTCTAGGCCTACTGTATAGTCATCTCAACTTAGTCTGGTATTGTTAGGTACTTGACCTATAACTTGAGAGTGGTCTTTTCAGATTATTGAGTATTCTTCTAAGGTATATCAGAACTTGGCTACTATTTTAGTGAAGAATATAGCTACTGTTTCTACTTATACTGCTGATGTGACAAATAGCTAATAGAGAGTATTGTCTTGATTATTGGTGAGCATTTCTATAAGTACTCAATTATCATTCTATTGATTTGTTCAGTATTCTATATCTACTATATTGATGAAGATTTTAATATTACTGTTTTTTTTACTAAATATGAGGATTTGCAAGATCTTGGTTAGTTTGTTCTGTTCAGTAATTTATCTTACTATCTCTACTAATGTAGCTAGCTAAGTAGTCAGTATTGCAATATTAGTATCTACTATTGTATGGTGGACCTATAGGGGTAGATTCTCCTGAAGACTGTTCTGTCTGATGAGATTGTAGTACTATATGACTTAGGGTTACTTGATTTCCAGAAATTAGATCAAAAAGTCCTGTAAGAGTAGATAAACCAAATCTCTATATTAGTGACTAGATTGGTTCTGGGGTTTGGTCTACTATTTCTTATTAGCTATTGTCAAACTAGTAACCTATAGAGTTTTCATCTGACTCCCTTCTCTGATGAGATAGTGTATCTTTATACTGACTAGGTCCTTCAAAGAGAATATCAGATTCTGGCTAGATAGATGGGTCTGCTTCTTGATCAGCAGTAAGGAATGGATAGCCTGCTTACTCATTCTTATATCTTGTTATAGTAGAGATATAGTAAACAACTAGTCTTAGCTACCCACTGCTCCCACCAAGGTCTTGATAGGACCAACCCATAGACTGAAAGATAGATGCCCAAGTACTGCACAGTATCTCCAGCAGGGACAATTGTTCCAATGATATCTCCTCTCAGCTAATGTACTATATCATACTAGTATAGTAACTACATATTGTGCTGGTTATGTATAGTCCTTCTGGTTTAACTATATATAGAGGTTTGCTGACTATTATTTAGGCAAACTCAGCATGAGCTAGATACTTATCCCAATCATTTTACTTGTAATAGCAAAAAATACTGAGCATCTGCTTGAGAATCCTGTTAGTACACTCAGTCTGGCCATCTGTCTGAGGATGGTAGGCCATGGAAAACTTCAGCTTGGTACCATGGAGTGTGAAGAATGCTTGGCATCCCTGTCAGATATAATGGTGCTAGGCATGCCATGCAGATTTCGTTTAACGGGATACAGTCAAAATGTTCATCGCGACGGAGAAAACAAAACCCCCTTCGTGCCATTTTCTACCCCTCGTTTGTTGATAAGTTAATGGAACCAATGCCACCAAAAATCAACGCTCCAACCATGACGGAAGCGTCGTTCATGTTGTCCCTAGTTCAGTTGTCCCTAGTTCAGTTGTCCCTAGTTCATGTTGTCCCTAGTTCATGTTGTCCCTAGTTCATGTTTTCCCTTGTGACCCGGTCTGCGCAATACGAGGTTCGTGAGAATTGGATCTTCCGCTGAAGCGGTCACGACGCTCTTGCGTCGGTATCCTATTGTTCACTCGCCATGTTTCCTCGTTGCGTTGCGCGACAGAGCTGGAAGGCTCCAAGACAATATCGCCTTTTTCTAGACACCCCCTCTTTTGCTGACGAAGGTGGCCGTATTACAAAACTTCTGAGTCAATTCTAATATCCAAAGGCGAGCCTAAATTCGGGAGTTGCCTGTTTATTCTTCACACATTCCAACACTTGAATTCTTGCTCCATCAATGTCAAACGGTTTCTCAGCGATGAGAAAAGAGTCTCAGCGAAGCGCATCAAGAAGTATAAGGTGAAGACAGTGCTATTGGTAGTCATTAGGTTTTTATTAGTCATTGTCATCCTTGGGTGAAATCACGTGACGTAACCTCACTCTTGATTTTTTTTTTTTTTTTGATAATGGTTGATAGTTACAAAAACACGTTTGAAATTTGTCCAATTCTCAATTCCGAATAGGTCAATCGTCGTCGCTGTTACCTGCTGAATTGCGGATAGAGCCCGATGCACGCAGCAAATGAGTCAATGCAAAGGGGGCGGACTGGGAAGTACAACCGATTCTACCGTGTATCGCAAAATATGTGTTTGGTAGGTGCCCGCTTTTTATCCTGTAAAGTGGTACTTATCAATACCTTATTTTTCAACACATCCTTTATCTGGACAGATATCAGATATGGAAATTCGCCGTTTTTATAAAGGCAAGATATGACATCTACAGCATGAGCATCCCGTGCATGCGGAAAAAGAAAGCGTCATGTCAGCAAGGAGGTACCGTGCAAACAAGTAATAGCCTTCAACAATGTCTCGCATTCATGCCTGCCTCAGCAAAATCTTCCTCAACCAAGCAACTGCGTCCAGCCAAGTCACAAAGACACAGCCAACAATCAATAACTTACCCTAGCATACCCTTCCCACCCCATTCGCGTCTAGGAGTCAGCGTCAGGTAAACCGTCTCCTCGGCGTTGCGTAGGACGGTAATGTCGATCGTTTTCTACAAAAAATGTCAAGATTGAAGTTTGGCGGAAAGACGTTAACCAGTTGAGTCGTCGATTGGTCGCCACGGATATAATGGTCCGGCCATTATGCAAACCAGGTTTACCACCGAACGGCACTATGTTTTCATTATCCCTAAAAGTATTTTACCATGTCCAATAGCGTTTTCCCAATCGAGACGTTTGCACCTATCCAATCCCCAATAATATTGCTTACTCACTGACAACCACTTACATTTTCACTTTGCGCGACCACTTCGTTCAGTGCCTGGAGCTTCCGGTGATTCTCCGCATTGGCTGGCCCAAATTGTAAGAATTTGTCGCCCTTCAACAGGCCCTGTTTTTTTTTTTTTTTTTTTTTTTTTTTAAGGGGCGCACAAGAGGGCTATGGGTTGATTAGACTGCACATTTTGAAAATAGACGAGTGAAAGATACAGTGACGTTTATGTGATGAACGTACGGCTTCTTGGGCGGGCGAGTCTGGCGCCACGGCATTGACAATGGCAAAGGGCTGCTGCGTGGGTTGGCTAGGCTGCGCTGGTGCTGTTGTGGACTCTGGGTCAGATTGGGTTGGTGCTTATTAATTGATGGGACCTTCTGAAATGTCCAACCGTTAAACCATATCTAATACATACGCACCTGTTTTTGCCTGGGGTTCTCCTTCAGCCGCCATCTTTGCTTTGTTCTCCGCATGGACCGCGTGAAGCGCCTGTTCGATCTGCTTCATGACGTCCTTATGATCGTTCCTCAACTCTAAAAATCAAGTGGCGACGTTGAAATTCATCCATGTTTCCGTCCCTCTGGAAAAGGTGACGTAATACACGATATACGTACGGATAACCTTGTTTCTTGCTGTCCTCGCCACGACCACGTCCACGTCAGATCTCGGAAATCCTGACCGGTCAACAAGCGGGGCGTCCATGCCGACACCTTGCTACAGAATGGCATTTAAGGACATGTGAACATGGCAAGGTCTGTATATGTTATAAAGGGATGCAGGGTAGCTAACAGGGTTGTGGTGTGCTTACGGTTCGAAGGGCGGCCTCCAGCTCACGAATTTCAGCCTCGATGGCATCCTTCTGGGCCATAAGGGCGTGAGCGTTTTTGAGGGCTGCAGAGTGTTCTTGGATTGTTTCGTTTCGCATCTTGCCAGGGGTTGTAAGTTAGTAGTGGTTGTAAGAGATTTTATAAGCCTTGGCAGTCACATACCCTCTCGCACCATGTCACGAACCATCTCTCTCCCCCTCCTCACCTCTCTCCTTGCCTCCTCCTGCTGCGTCATACAGCTCCTCCTTAACCTTTTCTCCGTCTCCTGCGCCGGATTTGCAATCCTCACCCCTTACCGGCCGGTCTTCACCGCCCTCACTGCTCTCTCCCTCGTCTACAACTTCCGGATCTATGGCATGACCCGTCACACCCTGTCCGCCCTCGTCTTGGCCATACTGCTATCCACCATCCCGGAGATTGTCCAGATGGCCAACGAGGGGCGTATCCATATTCCGTGGACGAACGGATTTACCGCCGATCCCTCTGCGACCGCTCGGCCACAGACGACGACGTACGTGCTGCAGATCGAGGGCATTTCGTGTATGTCGTGCGCCAACAAGATAAAGAATACACTGGACGCGCTGCCCTACGTGATAGAGGCGAAGGTCTTCTTGGAAAATCGAAGCGCGGTGGTCGAGATGGCGATGGGGAAGGAAGGCGGTGGAAATGTCTGGCAGGGGTTGGTGGGTGCGGTGAGGGGTTTGGATGGAAAGTACAAGACTCATATCGTGGATAGCTGGTGATGATGATGGGTGCGTAATTTAGGATGCGCGTAGCAAGTATCTCACTTGTCAAATATATGCAAATTCGTTTTCAGTTCACGGTATTATACAGACGTATTTGCATCCCCATAAGTCAGGGCAATTGTTGTGTTAAATTCGAATATTAAACGTTGCCGATACCTTAAACCTTGCGTATTGCCTCCTCCCCCCCCACACAAACCTTTTTATTTTTATTATTACTCAGCATGTTATCTTCAGGGAATGCTTCAAGTAGTACCTGCGACCAGTTGTGGATGGGTAATCGCGTTCTCTGCAGGACTTGTTTCTGTCTAATGCGCTGTCCTTTCTGGATCATTCCGTGCTTTGGGTCTCGCCTTCCTGTGCGTTTTTAACACCTCAGAACAATAAAACCCGAAGAAACTGTCTCCGGACTTGGAATATCGACCGCTGCTCGTCACACTTTCAAATCATATAATTATAATGCTAGCCCAAGCGATGAATCTATTACATACTCGACACGACACCGTCAAAGGATCAAATAATTTCATTCTTGGGTAAGAGTTCCGGCCACTAACGGATGAAATGAATGTTGGGGGTATTTATACAAGTTGGTTCGCAAATTCTGACCAAGTATATAAGCAACTAATTTGGTAACTATGGATGACCTTTGTGATCAGGACCTTGTGATCAGGACCTTTATACTATGGATTGTTAGGTAATTATCAGTTGCTGCGGCGATTGCTGCAGCGCCGGTTGCTGGGGATAAGCTGGATATCGTTTATCTGCATCGTTCGCGTCCCGTTTGTTACGCTCGTCGTATATATGTCGCGCTCGATTGTGACGTCATCGTCGCCGGGTCACGTGATCGTTCCTCGCGTCTTCCTTCGTTCGTCGTTCTATTACAGTAATGAACTCTAAGTTACTCTAGTGTTTCTGACTAAACTCCAGAAGCCTAGCTAACTTCTGCCAGAACTAAGAACTGGTATATAAATCTAAAACAGAAATTTCTTTGAACCTAAATTACAAGATATTCAGTCTATATGGGGTGTGCTGCAACAAAACCAGACAAAGTGAACATTCGAAGTCGATGTTGGAATTACTTCCTTATTTTCAATCAAGGTCACTTTTTAACCTCAATTTGAGCAGTCAATCGACCATTCTGTTGTAATTGGGCTTTTAACTTGTGGATTTTATTAATTAGCTCTTGCAGGGTGAGTTTTCTCAATCCCCTCACTTTGGCTTCTAACTCCTTTATTCTATCCAACAATGCTTGTTTTTGTCTTTTGCTCCCCTCCTCGGATTTCTCTTGAAACTTAGCCACCTCTTCTCTTTCCATCTTGATTGTTCTCTCAGCCTCTTTCAATTGTTCTTGAAGAGCATTTACTTACCATTCATAAAAAGCAAATATTCCAGGTAAAGAAGAGAGTTCTTTTTCTTCTTCCTTCAATTCCTCTTTATATTTAACACAATCACAAATATATTTATCACTGTGAATATCAATGTTAGTGTCTGTTTGTAATCTCCCACACCTCCCACACTTGAGTAATTTATCATTTTCAAATTTTTCCTTACACTCTTTGCATATATAGTTATTATTAACTAATTTGTTTATTAATTTGCTATATATTCTTATTTGACAAACAGCAAGTCTACTTTTCCTATTGAAGCCATGACAAAAAGAGTACATTGCTCATTAATTCCATTCCTCTAACTCTAAAACTATATAAAGAAGTTCTTTTATGATTATTTAACCAGAACTTCAATTTTAGTAATCATTATCTCCTTTTGAGACTTAATTTTTTCTACAAAATGTTGGAGTTTAACTTCTATTTTTCTTCCCAACTCTTTAAGTTTATTTGGTCTCTTGGGTAAGGGTTTGTTGTTTAAGTATAATTGGAATTCTGCTTTTTCTATCAAGCTTTTTTACTCATCTGTTTCCTTCTGAAAGTTTGCTAATAACTCTTTTTATCATCTTAATTCTTTTTATAGATTTCCATTTATCTCTAATCTCTGCTTCAATTTATCTTGGGTTTTTACTAACACTCTCAAAAGTTCATTGCCAATGTTTTCTAATATTGTTATTTTCTTTGTTAAATTATTTACTTCTGTAATCCATAGCTTATAAGGTCTGTAAATTATTTTGTAAATTATTTTTTTCTTTCTCATGTTCAATGTTACTCTTTGACTTTAATCTGTAAGCATAATTTATAGCTTTGATATAGGTTTGACCTTCACTTCAAGCATCTCTGAGGTCTTTTCATAATTGCTCATTAGACTTTTTTACTCTTTGATTTACTATTTTTATCTAGTAATTTGATAACCTCATTCACTTTATTTTGAAATATATTCAGTCTGTATTATGTATAATTCTTTAGATAAATCACAAAAAATTTCTAACATCTCTTCAATAGTAATATTATTGAAATAAACTCTTTTATAATCTTTGACTCATTTTCTGGTTTTGTTAGGGTTAATTGCTATTCTAACTTTACCTTCCTCTAATTATTTATCATCTAAGTTTTTAAAAGTAGAATATTTGTAATATTCTACTCTGTATCCTCACTCTTCTTAACCAACCTTTCAAATTTTCCATTTAAGATTTTCTTCTTTATCAACTAATTGCTTTTTCAGTATTTTGATTTTATTTAGTAATTCTTTGTTTGTATGTTGTTGTGCTTTTAAAATATTTACTATAATTTTTTCTTATTTTTATTCTTTTAATATACTTAAATATTTTATTCATTATTATTATATATTGGTCTTAAGTAAGTAATATCTTTAAATTTATCCCAGATAAAGGGATAAATATTGTAGTAGAGATATTTCTGGTATTTTAATTTTATAAGAAGAGGCTTAAGCACTAGAAATGACAAAGATTTTATTTTTTCTATAGCTTGAGGAGTTGGGAATTTACTAGTCTTCAATAACTTGAATTTCTAAAAAGTATTATTTGTAGCTTCTTGGGCTTTTACAGTACCTAGATTTGCTTTAGAAAAAAGAAAATATTGAAACTTTTATATACCAGATAGCTTCTTGAAGTATACTTCCAAACTACTCAAGATATCAAAATATTGAAAACTTTTACAACTATCATAATACCAAGCTTTATTTAGTCTAGTAATACTAGACCTTTTTATAATATCTGTGATATAATCTACTATTATATTTGAATTTAGTTGATCTGAAACCATGAAGTTTAATTCAATACTTTCATAATAACTACAGATCACCAAATATAAGTAAAACTAAAGTATGGTATTATTTTTGTTTTATCTATCTATATTGTTGTAAGTAATTTTTAAGTACTTTTTGCTTTTATTCAATTGCTTAATTCTATCAAAGACTAGACTAAGTATACTATTTGAACCTTTCCTGAGAAGTTCATTCTTGTCAAGAATATAATTAATTTGCTTATATACTGCTTTATCCTAAAACTAAACAAATATACTTTATGAGTACTAAGATAATATATCTTATCAATCTATTGATTGGAATAAGGTACATGAACATTTTGGGCTCAGTCATAACTATAATGATCAATTGTAATATGGTATCTTACTTTTCACTATATTGATAGAGTAATTCTGATCAGATAGTTTTTTATATTCTTTTGCTAGCTTGGTATTTTTATTATAATAGTTTCTCTCTAACTTAGCTTTAGTAAGATACTCTTTATATCTTTTTAGCAAGTCTTAGATCTCTTCTTTTCTATGAGCTTTGAATTGTAAGTCATTTTATAAGTATTAATAAGTATTGTATAAATCAGTTCGGAGGCTTATACAGAGTACTATTTTCTTCTAGACCAGCTAAAAATTCATAATGAATAGACTTATAGCTCATTTCTGTAGATAAAAAGATAATTAATTAGATGACTCAATTAATATTTTTTACTAGACTAGATAATCTATGAGTATATTCTCTATATTTATTGATTTCAAGATTAGATTGATGACTCAACCAAAGTCCTTTTTCAGACTTATTCTGAATATTCAGGAGGTTCTGTATTTTAGAAAGTTCAAGAACCTAAGACCAGCTTAGTTAAATTAGTATATTGCTATAAATAATATCTAATTAGGAAATTTTAGAATCTAGTTAAGAGTAAGACCTAATGGAGTACAGATTTACTAAAGAGTAGTTTATAGATTATTAAATAGATTTATTTACTATTCATGATATTGCTATACTAGGAGTAGTATATAAAGAGATATTTGTATAGAGAAGTATTTTTGAGTTCTGGTCTATATTTCTGTCTGAGTTTCTGAGGTCTGGAAGAGTAGATATTTATACAAATGAGAGGCTATCTAGACTATACTAAATATGGATATAGCACTTAGTACTTTACTAAGTCAGAATATAGTCATATAGTATAAATATAAACTGATATATATATCAAGAGATTGTCTGACTGATGAGTCAGTATACAGTCACATAGTTTAAGACTAATCTAACTATACTAATAACTGCTAAGCTATCTATAGATTTAGATACTATCTGTATATTCTTTGATAAGATTACTATCAATGATATCATCTCTAATAAAGTAATCATCTAAAAAAAGTAATTCTTGTATTATATCTTTTTATTTATTTATATAGTTGTAGGTTGGAACTATGTCACTATTCCACAAGATAGTATCATCTGTTTCATATACTGGATAGGATATTGGTGGACAGAGAAAAAATATATTATCTTCACTTTTATTGAATTTGTTATCAGCATATCTTTGATAGGTTACAGTACTATGAGTTGCAGGGTTATAGTATACTGGTAGCTATAGTTCATTTTTTTTATACTCAGGAGATAGAGTTGTTGGTTTAATCTCAAAGATAGTCTGGAGGTACAGATTATGTTCTTCTGTTTCTTTATTATAGTTAAAGTAATCAAGTATAAATACAGATTGGTACTCATACCAGTAGTCATTATTCCAATAGGTCTTATAGGTAGTTATAACTATTATAAGTTTATTAGTAATATTAGCAGAGTGATCAGAGTTGGTAGGGATTCTTGGCTGGAGATTATGTCAGTATTAGAGAAATTGTTATCTTCTACTTCATCATTATTGAACTGGATTATATCATAGATATCTTTTATAGCATATCTAACTTGGAGAATTTGCAGAATATAGTCATCAGAGTACAGAAAGAGTCTATCTGTAGTTTGGGCTACTCAATATACTTATAGTTGAGTTCTTGTACCATATTGTTGATTTGGCTATAGGATAGAGTGGCAACCATTTCAGCAGTAGTAACTCAGAGGTGAGAAATAAAAGTACTATACTTATAGAAGAGTTCTCAGTATTTATGAGTGATGGATTTCTAGTATTGAGATATTTTAGTAATATCTGTATTATAATAGTAGCTAACCATATCTTCTAGGTGATAGCTAATCTGATATATAGTAGCTTGAGATTTATCTGATTCAATGAGCTTTACTAAGTATGTTCAGGATATTCCATTAGGCTTCTATGAAATAAAGGAGTGCTAGGCTATAGATATTCATAAGAGAGAAGAGAGCTATGGCTTGGTTGACAATGGTATTCCAAATATCAGCACAGATGCAGTTGTGTAAATTTCAAATAATATGTCTTTCAAATAAAGAACTAATTACCTCATGATGTAAGCTACTGAGAATCTTAAATTGACATTCCATTTGATTTGACTAATTCAAATTAGACCCTCAATTTAATTTGAATCAAATCAAATCAGACCTCAATTTAATTCAAATTCAATTTGATTTGAATTCAATTTGAATACAAAAATTCCCAATTTGATTTGATTTGAATCAATCCCAATTTGATTTAATTTGAATTAATTTGATTTGTTTAGAAGTACTATAAACAACCACAACTCTTGAATATATATACAAATATGACTACTGAAATCTACAACCACATCTGTGCTGATATTTGAAATACTATTATCAACTGAGCTATAGCTCTCCTCTCTCTCATAAATATCCATAGCCTAGCACCTCTCTATTTTGTGAAAGCCTGATAGAATACTCTAAACATGCTTAGCAAAGTCTATCAAATTGGACAAATCTCAAGCTACTATTAGATCAGCTGCCTCTTAGAAGATATAGTTAGTCACTACTATGATACAGATATTACTGAAATGTCTCAATACCAAAAACTTATTACTTGTAAATACTGAAAACTCTTCTATAAGTACAGTACCTTTATTCTCTGTCTCTGAGTTACTACTACTAAAATGATTGCCACTCTGTCTTATGTCCAAATTGATGATATGGTATAATAACTCAACTATAAGTATATTGAGTATACCCAAACTACAGACAGACTCTTCCCACATCCCAATAACTATATTCTACAAATACCCCAAGTTGGATATACTATAAAGGATGTCTATGATATAATCTAGTTTGAAAACAATGAAGCAGAAGATAACAATCTCTCTGATGCTGATATGACCTCCAGCTAAGGATCTCTATTAACCCTAATCACTCTGTCAACCTTACCAATGAACTTATAATAGTTTATAACTATCTATAAGATTTATTGAGATAATAACTACTAGCATAAGTATCAATCTGCATTCATGTCTGATTACTTCAACTACAATAAAGAAACTGGAGAACATAACCTATACCTCCAGATAATCCTTGAGATCAAACCAACAACCCTACCTCCCAAGTATAAATAAAATAAACCACAGCAATCAGCATACTATAACCCCGGCTCCTTTCTCCGCTACCTTACTGGTCACAAGGTTTGGTAGGCGACCTTCCGAGTCCCCTTTCCCCTATTATTACCCCCTCTACCTCGGGTTGGTTTGCTGTGCCTGCATGGGCATGGTGGGAGGAGGGCAATGGTGATGAGTTGCCCCTTTATCGGTGTCAGATCGGTGTCTTCTCCACTTTTTCGCGGTTTCTGGTGTCTTCGGCTGCATCTGGAGTGCATCCGTTTTGGTGCGG
>RBNI01000133.1:0-40697 GCA_003990745.1 Jimgerdemannia flammicorona | reverse complement strand
CCAAAACCCTCCCCCACCACCCACCAAGCACTGCCCCCCCATTAACCTAGGCTAGCTATTGTCCAGCAGCTCGACCATACCAGGTACAGCAGGGCCTATATTGGCCTGCACCTCATTCTGCACACCATGCTCTCCCTACCACCAGGGGAAACCCAACCATACGCCAATGACCGAAAGCGCATGCCTGAGAACCCAACATATGTACGAGGCCACACCCGAGCTGAATAGAATAGCCCCTGCCACCCCAAAGAGAATGACAGGCAAAGAAAAAACCCTCATCAAAGCACAACATGGTGGATAGGGCCTAGTTCTCCCAGTTGAGATGAGTAAAGGACTTACATGTGAGGCAGGAGGAAACCCCCAATACCCCACTACTCAAGCCTGCAGGCCTCAATCATGTTGCCGTGTCAGCTCCTGGTTCCAGTTGAGTGCAGCCAAGATACCTGAAATGGGTAGCCTTGGGCCCCCCCGACCCCCCCTGACGACTGGGGCCTCACCCCGCTACCCGCCAAAAGAAGCCGAGAGTGTCACCTACCACCTAACCATGCCGCACCAATCAAAAGGCCCCACCAAAGCAGCACCTGCCCCAGCCCCGATGACCGCCCCCAGCCTGGCACCCTACTGGTTCACCGTTATCGCCCTTCCTCCTATCTGTGATGGCCATCTCCCCTCCCATCCCGACACCACCCGAAAAGCAGTCACCTACACCAGAACTGCGCTCGCTGGGAAGCTCGCCAAAGCCAGAGGGCCCCACCACAGACACTGAGGACCTGCAGGTAACCTATACTGAGCACTTGACACCCAAGGTCGGCCGACTCCCTATGTAGCCCGAGACACACCAAGACAGCACCTTGTTGGCGACGGCAAAAGGAAGAAGGCGCCACACCAAAACGGATGTACTCCAGATGCAGCCGAAGGCACCAGAAACTGCGAAAAAGGGGAGAAGACACTGATACGACACCGATAAAGGGGCAACTCATTACCATTGCCCTCCTCCCACCATACCCATGCAGGCACAGCAAACCAACCCAAGGTAGAGGGGGGGTAATAATAGGGGAAAGGGGACTCGGAAGGTTGCCTACCAAACCTTGTGACTGGTAAGGTAGTGGAGAAAGGAGTGTCTGTCTGGGATGCTTTCTGTCAACAAGCTTTTCAAGAACTCAAGAACCACCTGACCCATGTATCTGTCCTTAGAAATATGGACCCCAACTTGAAGTTTATGGTTACTACAGATATATCCAACTTTGTCATTAGTACAGTCATTTCTCAAGATAATGGTCAAGAACACTGACCTATTGCCTTTGAGTCAAAAAAATTGTCCCCAGCAGAACAAAAGCTGGTCACTCATGAAAAGGAACTCCTGGCAATCATGCATGCCCTCAAGACTTGGTGATACTACCTAGAAGGAGTTGAGTTTGATGTGATCACTGATTACAGGTCCCTTCAGTATATCAATACTCAACCAACCCTTTCTTGCCAACAAGCCAAGTGGAGTCAACTACTTCAGACCTTTACCTCAAACATCATCTATAAGCCTGGTAAAACTCTAGTTATACCAGATGCACTTTTAAAGAGACCTGATCTTGCCACAATTTTACAAGTCACCATGGCACCTGAATTCCTCAATCAGATCAAGAAGGTATATGAATAAGACTCTCTGGTTCTACAAAGGAATACTAAGGAATTCAAGAAAAAGTACACCATCAAGGATAATCTCATATACTATTAAGACAAAGTATATATTCCTGCCAACTCTAAACTACAGCATAAGATTCTTCATGAACATCATGACTCTCTACTAGCTGGTTACCTTGGAACTGAGAAGACCATCAAGAATATTCAATGAGACTATTACTGGCCAAACATGCTCAAGGAAATCAAGGAGTATATCCAAAGCTGTGATCTTTACCAAAGAAATAAGTCAAGCAATCAAGCACCCACCAGTATTCTACAACTCTTGCCAATTCCAACCAAGAAGTTTGAACAAGTCACAATGGACTTCATTGTACAACTCCTACAAACCAGAACAGGCTATAATGCTATTATTGTGTTTGTGGACCATCTCACCAAGATTATAATTGCTGAGCTAACCACAACCAATGCTACTGCCTCAGAAATTGCAAGAATCTTCTTCAAGACTGTCTTCCACCATTATGGACTTCCCTGAGTAATTATCAGTGACCACAACCCCAAGTTCACAAGCTACTTCTGGCAAGTACTCTTCAAGACCCTTGGAATCCAAATTGCTATATCTACTGTCTTCTACCCTCAAACTGACAGACAGACTGAGCAAATGAACAGAATACTTGAATAAATGCTCAGAAACTACATATCTTATGAGCAAGATGATTGGGACCACTATCTGACCTATACCGAGTTCATTTACAATAATGCCATCTAATCATCAACTGGCCTTTCTCCATTTCAGCTACTTCATGGTTAAAAACCTGAGACCCCTGTAAGTCTAGTCTCATTCCAGCAATCCAGTTACACACAAGTCCCCACAGCCCAGAACCTTATCAACAAAATAGATTCCCTTCTCAAGATTGCTACTATAAATCTGCAAAAGGCTCAGCAACATCAAGCTAAGTATACAGATAAGAAGCGGTGAGATATCATATATAACATTAGTGATATAGTTCTACTCAAAGCCGACAACATCAAGGCTCAATCTCAAGTCAATCACCAGTCAGCCAAATTCCAGCCCAAGTATCTTGGACCCTTTGAAATCACCAAGCAAGTCTCTATCTGGTCTTACTGTCTCAACTTGCCAACAACTATATGTATACATCCAGTATTCCATATGTCACAACTCAAGGCCTGGAAGCAGTCACCTCTATATCTTGGTCAAATTCCAATGCCATCAGTACCAGTGATAGTTGAAGACCACATCAAGTATGAAGTTAGACAAATGAGTCCAGTACCATCGTACAGAATACCTAGTCAAGTGGATGGGTTATCCTGAATATGATACTACCTGGAAACCTGCCACCAATCTCAAGAACTCTCAAGACCTCATCCAAGAGTTTGAGTAAAAAGGAACTCATTGACTGCCTGTGAGGTTCTCTCCTTGGATAGTAGATAACATACTGTGCTGATCAGGCACATTAAGCATCAGGGCACTCTAAAGAATATAGTATCAGAAATAAGAGATATAGGAGAATCCTATAAATCTTGCAACCAATGAGATTCAAACCAGTTCTCATCTGATCAAGATGATACTTTGGCCCTTGCCTTATACAAGGATGGTTAGTCCTTACTAATAAGCTGATATATTTTATTTGAAGTTTCTTTTAGTCTTATTGTTTATTATGTGTAACTTTGAGAATTCAACGAGGATGTTGATTCTTAAGGAGGGGGAGATGTAATAGATATAACATTTTAGCATAGTTTATTTCTTTTCTCTGTCTTTCCTCAATATTCTACAATCTTCCAGTACTTTCTGAACACTTAGAAATCCTTTCTTGGTGCTGAGCACCCATTAGTACTTATTTAGCTAGTCACTGAATGTCCTGGAAACTTGTAGAACTTTATTTGTCATCATTTATCATCTTTGCTGAGAACTTTTCTTTTGGCATTTTCCTTTGATTTCTCAGATCCTTCTGGATCTTTCTTTCAGATCTTATATAAATACCCCTTTTGTTCTCATGAATAAAGCTCAGAATATTTTCTCCCAGAAATCCTTCAAGAACACTTAAACTCTTAAGTATCTCTTTAAGCTACTTAGAACCACCAGAACTAGTCACTTTCTCATTTAGAAACTAGAATCATTACACCATTGGTTGCCAATGAGAATATCATAGTTGGTAGTACTTGTAACAATCACATCTACTGGAATAGTAGCTCCTTCTATCTTGATGAGAACTTCTCAGATTTTGCCAAAAGAGGTAACTCATGTACTATACCATCTGCTGTAACATAGACCATCTTGGTCTGGTGGTAAAGATCTGTGAGCAGAGTGGTAGGAGGGTGGTGATGGTGTTAGACAAAGTGGTCTTTTATCGGGAAGAAGTAGGGGGAGAAGGCCCCCCTAGGGGGATCGGATAGGGGGTGGGATCACTGTATTTATATGAGATAGATGGGTATTAATAAAGGAATGGAGTCCAAGTGACTATAAAAAAAAAAAAAAAATAGACCATCTTGGTAGACTCTTCAATATCTCAGCCTAGGTAGTCAATTGCCTTCTTGCTCATAAGGCATCCTTCAGCACTGGTATCAATGATAGTATTAAAGATACAATCTTTAATCTGACATAGAGTATAGGCTGATGTTTTGCACTGGTCTTTAGATTCTTCACCTGAGTCTTCTTGATCATCTTTTTGTGCATTGTGAGCTTCTATGATCTTATATTCTTGGTTCTTGACAGTGGTTACAAGTCTTACTCTCAACTGCTGTCTAAAGGCAGAGACTTCAGCTAGTTGTTCAAAAGTAGCATTGACCTTCTGTTTCTTAAGATCCTTATAGATATCATACTGATAGATCTTGATCTTGTACAGCTTTGTTTCTTCTTGCTTTCACTTTCTCCTGAGACTGGAGTAGTGTTTTTAATGATTTAGTAAGTAGCTTCATCTAACTCCATATCTTGATCAATCTCCTCAGATTGGGTCTTACTTTGAATAGTGACAGCTGGGGTCTTTTTTAGTCTTCCAACTGACTTACAGTTGCTCTTCTTGTCATAGGGCTTAGACTGAGTTCTGGTATCCTCTGTAAGAGGGTTACTTGTTAGGGCAACTGTTACATAGTTCTGGAAGGGTTTTCTGGAAGTTCTGGATATTCTGGAAAACTATTTTCTTAAGATCAAGATCAATTTCATATAGAGTACATTCTCTACACTTATTGATTTCAAAATTGGGTTGATGTCTCAACCAAAGTCCTTTTTCAGACTAGTTCTGGATGTTCAGGATTTTCCATATTTCAGGAAGTTTAAGAAACTAAGACCAGCTTAGTTGAATTGGTGTATCACTATAGACAATACTCAATTAGGAAATTTCATATTGGAGTTAGGAGTGGGATCTAATGGAGAGTAGATTTACTTAAGAGTGGTTTGTGGGTTATTAAATAGGTTTATTCACTATTCATGATATTACTATACTAGGAGTAGTTGTGTGAAGGGATATTGTGAGGAAGTATTCAGAAGTGTTCTTGTGTGTTTGAGTCTATTTAAGTCTGTTTTTTGTCTGAGATTCTGAGGTCTGGGGGAGGGGGTATTTATACTAGTGAGGGGCTATCTGGGCTATGCTGAATATGGATATAGCACTTAGTATCTTGCTGAGTCAGAATACAGTCATGTAGTATAAGTGTGATCTGACATATCAAGAGATCATCTGACTGCTGAGTCAGTTTATAGTTATATTGTATAAGACTAATCTAACTATACTATGACTGCTAAGCTATTTATAGATTTAGATGCTGTCTGGTTAGTCTTTGATGATATCACTATTGATGACATTATCACTGGTAAAGTCTGAGCAGTTTTCTGACTTCTGACATCATCAGTTTCAAAGGTATCATCACTTCTATCTCTTGTAAGATTAAGACAGTCTTTGGTAGCAGTAGTTGTATAAGAATAACAGGTCTTAGTTCTCTTTTTTTTTGGTCTGCTGGTGCATTTGCAAGGACTGGCCATCTTTGTCTAAGGCAAGGGTTCCCAATGTTGCAGCTGGGGGTTCGAATCTCTCAGAAATGATATTTTCTATAATCCGAGATAATTTCTAGTAGTAATATCTATCATATAGATGGCTTGAGATTGGTTTTGATGATGTTGGCTTTCTTGAGTTCAGATAAAGTATCTATTATTCTCTAATAGAGGTGATATAGATAGAGTGAATAGAGTTATTCAAATGTGTTTTACTTCTGCTAAGTAATGAGGTCTTGTATAGTTGTAGTATATTTTGGTCTTGAGTTGATAAGTATAGTTCATGAACCTTTTGATGAATGAGATAGGGTTCTTCTTGTCTTGGTTTGATTTTGGTACTTTTGGTTTCTTTTTGTAATAGTACAGTACACCAAACTAGTTATAGTTGGTCTTATGGTTGTAGTACTTCTTCTGGTATTCTTATATCTTGGTAGTGGGTTCTCATGCTTGCTGTCATATTTTGTGTAACCAGATGATCTCTTCAGTAACTTGTTTTGTATTCTTGCATGTGGTTTCCAAATTAGTTCTGAGGATGACATGCAATTTTGATGGCTTAGAGGTTGTACACTTACAACTCTCCCCTTCTTAGCTTTCAACATTCTTGTTGAGACCTTCTAATTTGATCTAGTGTTGTTGTATCATTTGGATGGTTCTTGTGGCTGTGTTTGTTGAGGATTTATTCAACTTTGTATTCTTCTTGGTCATTAATAATGACAGGTGCAGGTAGTTCTGTGGTTCAGTTCAGAAATATGTCTTGGACTTTCTGGAGTAAGAGTCTGACATAGCTGTCAACTTTGGAAAAGTCTTCTTCAGAGTTCTCAGGTTCTCCTTTGGATGGGCAGATGGAGATAGTAAAGAGAAGACATTTCTTGGCCAATTTCTTGAGCTATAGCTTATTGATGTGGGTGATCTTTGGTCCAGGATTACTAGAGCTGAGTGGGTCCTTTTTACCTTACAGTTTGAAGTTGTGGCATCCTTTCTTGATGGTTAGAGAATGGTTTACCTAATTGATCATAAGGTTCTCTTATTTCAACCATGAGGTTCCAAGGATGATTTTATTGTCAGAAAGTAGTATAATCTAGAGAGTAATATATACTTGGTAGTCACTAATTCAGAAGGGTAGATTGCAGACTTCCTTGCTAATAACATATGAGATTCCATCAGCTGTGGCAACTGCTTGAGTTTGTTATACTGGAGAGATGAAGACCTTGAGTCTGTTGGCTGTTTCTTCATTAATGAAGTTACCTGAGGCACTACTATCTATCATAATCTTGACAGGTTGTAAGCGCACAACCTCCAAGCCACCAAAATCGCATGGTATCCTCCAAACTAATTTGGAAACCACATGCGAGACTACAAAACAAGAGATCATCTGGTTACACGAAATATGCCAGCAAGCACAAGAACCCACTGCCAAGATACAAGAATACTAGAAGAAGTACTACAACTGTAAGAGGGTTGCTTTTTAGAGTAACTGTTACATAGTTCTGAAAGGATTTTCTGGAAGTTCTGGATATTCTGGAAGACTGTTTTCTTATGGTCAAGATCAATTTCATATGGAGTACATCCTCTATGCTTATTGATTTCAAGATTGGATTGATGTCTCAACCAAAGTCCTTTTTCGGACTAGTTCTGGATGTTCAGGATTTTCTGTATTTTAGAAAGTTCAAGAAACTAAGAAGTTGAATTGGTGTATCGCTGCAGACAATACCCAATTAGGAAATTTCGTAATGGGGTTAGGAGTGGGACCTAATGGGGAGCAGATTTACTTAAGAGTAGTTTGTGGGTTATTAAATAGGTTTATTTGCTATTCATGATATTGCTATACTAGGAGTAGTTGTATGAAGGAATATTGTGGGGAAGTGCTCAGGAGTTGTGTTCGGATTGTTCAGGTCTGTTCAAGTCTGTTCAAGTCTGTTTAAGTCTATTCAAGTCTGTTCAAGTCTGTTCAAGTCTGAGATTCTGAGGTCTGGAGAAGGGGGTATTTATACTAGTGAGGGGCTATCTGGACTATGCTAGATATAGATATAGCACTAAGTACTTTGCTGAGTCAGAATACAGTCATGTAGTACAATAGTGATCTGATATGTCAAGAGATTGTCTGACTGCTAAGTTAGTTCACAGTCACGTTGTACAAGGCTAATCTAACTATACTATGACTGCTAAGCTATTTATAGGTTTAGGTGCTGTCTGGTTAGTCTTTGATGACATCACTATTGATGACATCATCACTGGCAAAGTCTGAGCAGTTTTCTGACTTCTGATATCATCAGTTTCAAGGTGTCATCACTTCTATCTCTTGCAAGATTAAGGCTGTCCTTGGTGGCGGTGGTTGTACAAGGATAACAGGTCTTGGTTCTCTATTTTTTTTGGTCTGCTGGTGCATTTGTGAGAACTGGCCATTCTCATCTAGGGCGAGGGCTCCCAATGTCGCAGCTGAGGGTTCAAACCTCTCAGAAATGATATTTTTTGTAATCCGAGGCAATTTCTAGTAGTAATATCTGTCACATGGATGGCTTGAGATTGGTTTCGATGATGTCAGCTTTCTTGAGTTCAGATGAAGTATCTGTCACTCTCTAACAGAAGTGACACAGATAGAGCGAATAGAGTTGTTCAAATGTGTTTTGCTTCTGCAAAGTAAGGAGATCTTGTATAGTCGCAGTGTATCTTGGTCTTGAGTTGATAAGTACAGTTCGTGAACCTTTTGGTAGATGAGATAGTGTTCTTCTTGTCTCAATTTGGGTTTGGTACTTTCGGTTTTCTTTTGTAATAGTATAGTATACCAAACTAGTTATAGCAGTTTAGAGTCAGTCTTATAGTTGTAGTACTTCTTTTAGTATTCTTGTATCTTGGTGGTGGGTTCTTGTGCTTGCTGACGTATTTCATGTAACCAGATGATCTCTTGTTTTGTAGTCTCACATGTGGTTTCCAAATTAGTTCTGAGGATGCCATGCAATTTTGGTGGCTTGGAGGTTGTGTGCTTACAACTCTCCCCTTCTTAGCTTTTGACGTCCTCGTCGGGGCCTTCTAATTTGTTCTGATGTTGTTGTACCATTTGGATGGTTCTTGTGGCTGTGTTTGTTGAGGATTTGTTCAACTTTGTATTCTTCTTGGTCATTAATAATAACAGGTACAGGTGGTTCTGTGGTTCGGTTCAGAAATGTGTCTCAGACTTTCTGGAGTAGTGGTCTGACATAGCTGTCAACTTTGGAAAAGTCTTCTTCAGAGTTCTCAGGTTCTCCTTTGGGTGGACAGATGGAGATAGCAAAAAGAGGGCATTTCTTGGCCAATTTCTTGAGTTGTAGCTTGTTGATGTGGGTGATCTTTGGTCCAGGGTCACTAGAGTTGAGTGGGTCCTTTTCGCCTTGCAGTTTGAAGTTATGGCATCCTTTCTTGATGGTCAGAGAATGGTTTACCCAATCGATCATGGGGTTCTCTTATTTCAACCATAGAGTTCCAAGGATGATTTCGTTATCAGGGAGTGGTACAATTTGCAGGATAACATATACTCGGTAGTCACTGATTCGGAAGAGTAGATTGCAGACTTCCTTGCTAATGATATGTGAGATTCCATCAGCTGTGGCAACTGCTTGAGTTTGTTGTACTGGAGAGGTGAAGACCTTGAGTCTGTTGGCTGTTTCTTCATTGATGAAGTTATCTGAGGCACCACTATCTATCATGATCTTGACAGGTGCTCGATTGACAAAAGCTTTAAGTATAAGCAGTTTGTCTGATCCAATGGTGGTGATTTCGATTGTAGGGGCTTTCCTTCTGTTGGTTCTTCTTTGAGCCAGTTCGTTGACACAAGAGAAGCAATCATCAATCATGCAGGAAGAGTACATTCCAATGCCATGGGGGCATCGGCCACTTAGTATATATCTATCTTCGATTTTCTTGTAGAATTGTTCTTTTTTGTTCATGGTAGATTGGACTGGAGCCTTGTTTGATGAACTAAATTCTTTAGATCCTCGGATTGTAGGCAGTAGTTCAGGGACTTCCTTGACTGTCAGGTTTGACTCGATTTTTTTGAATAGGATCTGGGTGATACAGAAGCCTATAGGGATCTTGAAGGGTGTCCAACTATGGTTTTGGATGAGGACAATAATTTCACCTGTGTAATCTTCATCAATGACTCCTCCTTCTACTGAGAGTCCTTTCAATGCTAGGCTGCTGCAACAGCATATTCTTCCAACATATCCTTCAGGAATTTGGATACTGATTCCTGTGTAGACTTGCTTGACTTCTCAGTTAGAGACTGTAGCTTCTTTGGCTGTATACAGGTCATATCCAGCTGCTTTTTGACTTCCTTTGGTTGGGGCCTTAGTAGTTTGTCTTAATTTGACAAAGTCTAGTGTTCTGGTGGTCAGATTGTTGAGGTGGTGTAGAGTGGTAATAGTTGCTCATGTTGCTGTTCGGGGTTTTTGGTTAGGGCAGGCACTGGCCATGTGTCCTGTCTTTCAGCAATAGAAGCATGCTCTGCTTCTTCTAAGTTCATTTCTTTCACCTTCAGTGAGCTTCTTGAAGGTACTCGGCTGGGTGGGTTCATGATTTCTGGGTGTCCACGAAGTGGATGTTGAGGGAGCTCAGGATGCTTCATACTTGGGTTCTTCTTTCTTGGTCTAAATCTTTTCCTTGTTGTTGAATTGTTTTTGGGGCAGAATAGGTCCAGCTGTTAGGATCTGCTTGACCATAGTCTTGATTCTTGCCAGGCACCATTGTTGGTGGTTACAACCAACTGGGCATCCTTGTTCTCGGATTTTCTTAGTAAGCCATTCAGGCAGGGCATCGAATAAATGATCTGCTCTTGTACCATTTTGTGCTTCATCATTGGCAATATATCCTAGGCCAACAGTGTTCAGGAGTGACTCAAGTTTTGTACAGAAGGTTTTGAATTCTTCCTTGCCATGTACATCGAATTTGAGGTTGCAGAGTTTTACTTGGGATTTAGCAATCATGGTTTCGCTGCGATATTGAGCAATTATGAGTTACTTAAGTCCAGGGGCTGCAGGATGGGCTCCATATCCTAGGGCATTGTTTGCTGCATTCTGAGCAACTACTGCAGATCAAGTATCCCATGTGAAAAGTTTTTCAAGAAGGGTTCACCACCATTCTTCAGCAAGTCCTCGGAAGAATATAACAACTTGGCGGACATAGGCTGTAGTGGTAGCAAAGAGTTGTTCCAGAGTGTGGTCTTGATTGTTTGTCAGAACATGGTCAGCAACTCGTTCATTGGTCCATTGATTGGCTTCAAAGTTGGTGTCAACTATACTAATAAAGCTTTGGACTTCTTGTGCAGTACCATTGAAGGTAGGTAGACTCAGATTTTTTGTAGGTCAGGTCTGTTCGGCTAAGGCAGTAATGGTTGCTGCCATTATGGCTACCTGGGCTGTGAGGTCTAGAATCTGTTGGTTTGCTATATTGTTTACTAAAGGCAGTTGGACTGCTGGTAGTGGTGTTACTGATACTACTTGAGGTACTGGTGCAGAGTGTGATGGGGTTCTTTGGGTCTGTGTAAGTTGCTGGAGTAATAGTTGTGGGTCTGGAGTAAGGGCTTGATAGATAGCTGTCTATTGCTATATAGGTGTGTTCTGTTCTGATGGAGGTACGTCTCCTTTGGTGGTGTATCCGGGATCGAATTCACTGAGATACTCCTCCTCCTCTTTGGTTTGGTCCCCATATACTTGGGTTTGCTTGGCGTCAAAGTAGACAGAATCAGTTGTATATCTGATTTCAGATGGACTTAATTCAAAGTCAAGTTCTGGTTTGGTATTGGTTTCAGATTCAGGTAGGGCTGTAGCAGGGCCTGTTTCAGGTTCGGGGTCAGGTAGTTGATGAAGGGTTTCTCTTGCTTCTTCTTTAAGAATATGGCAGGCCTTGCTGTTCTAGAATCGGTAGTATAACGCGGCCTTGGTCCTGGTTCGGTGAAAGTTGGTAGAGTTGAGCCACTTGGCTACAGAGGCTTGGGCTTCATGAGAAACTAAGGCTAGGAAGACTGCTGCTGGTTGTCCTAGGTCGCTTGGGTTTGTGGAGCTGACAAAACTCTTATTGAGAAGAGTAAAGAAGGCTTCTATAAGACCTTCTTCGTTCTGACTTGCTGGGTATAGTGCAAGGAGTTCAGTGAATAGGTGCTCTCCTATTTGCTGATTTAATCAGAGTACTTCTTTCTTTGAATGAAGTTTGTCCCACTTGTTGCAGGTGTGGAGGTCAAATTGTCCTTGTATGTCAGGTTCAATTCTCTCCAGATTGTCAGATAGTTCAGGATAAATTCCAGTTCAGAGGTTGGGCTTTATACCAACTTATAGGAATTCGCAGAGGGGTTTGTAGCGGAGTGAGGAAGCATCTTGAAGTGGAATTGGATTGTAAACTGCTGCTATCAAGTTGTAAGAGAGTTGCTTTTTAGGGTAACTATTACATAGTTCTAGAAGGGTTTTCTGGAAGTTCTGGATATTCTGGAAGACTGTTTTCTTATGGTCAAGATCAATTTCATATGGAGTACATCCTCTACGCTTATTGATTTCAAGATTGGGTTGACGTCTCAACTAAAGTCCTTTTTCAGACTAGTTCTGGATGTTCAGGATTTTCTGTATTTCAGGAAGTTCAAGAAACTAAGACCAGCTTAGTTGAATTGGCGTATCGCTGTAGACAATACCCAATTAGGAAATTTCATGATGGGGTTAGGAGTGGGACCTAATGGGGAGTGGATTTACTTAAGAGTAGTTTGTGGGTTATTAAATAAGTTTATTTGCTATTCATGATATTACTATACTAGGAGTAGTTGTGTGAAGGGATATTGTGGAGAAGTGCTCAGGAGTTGTGTTCAGATTGTTCAGGTCTGTTCAAGTCTGTTCAAGTCTGTTCAAGTCTGTTCAAGTCTGTTCAAGTCTGTTCAAGTCTGAGATTCTGAGGTCTGGGGGAGGGGGTATTTATACTAGTGAGGGGCTATCTGGACTATGCTAGATATGGATGTAGCACTAAGTGTTTTGCTGAGTCAGAATGCAGTTACATAGTACAATAGTGATCTGACATATCAAGAGATCGTCTGACTGCTGAGTCAGTTCACAGTCATGTTGTATAAGGCTAATCTAACTATACTATGACTGCTAAGCTATTTATAGGTTTAGGTGCTGTCTGGTTAGTCTTTGATGACATCACTATTGATGACATCATCACTGGTAAAGTCTGAGCAGTTTTCTGACTTCTGACATCATCAGTTTCAAGGTATCGTTACTTCTATCTCTTGCAAGATTAAGGCTGTCCTTGATGGCAGTGGTTGTATAAGGATAACAGGTCTTGGTTCTCTTTTTTTTTTAGTCTGCTGGCGCATTTGCGAGGACTGGCCATTCTCGTCTAGGGCGAGGGCTCCCAATGTCGTAGCTGGGAGTTCGAACCTCTTGGAAATGATATTTTCTGTAATCTAAGGCAATTTCTAGTAGTAATATCTGTCATGTAGATGGCTTGAGATTGGTTTTGATGATGTTGGCTTTCTTGAGTTCAGATGAAACATCCATCACTCTCCAACAGAGGTGATACAGATAGAGTGAATAGAGTTGTTCAAATGCATTTTGCTTCTGCTAAGTAATGAGATCTTGTATAGTCACAGTGTATCTTGGTCTTAAGTTGATAAGTGCAGTTCATGAACCTTTTGGTAGATGAGATAGGGTTCTTCTTGTCTCAATTTGGATTTGGTACTTTCAGTTTTCTTTTGTAATAGTACAGTACACAAAATTAATTATAGCGGTTCAGAGTCAGTCTTATAGTTGTAGTACTTCTTCTAGTATTCTTGTATCTTGGCAGTGGGTTCTCATGCTTGCTGGCATATTTTGTGTAACCAGATGATCTTTTGTTTTGTAGTCTCGCATGTGGTTTCCAAATTAGTTCTGAGGATGCCATGTGATTTTGGTGGCTTGGAGGTTGTGCACTTACAACAACCATAAGACTGACTCTGAACTGCTATAACTAGTTTGGTGTACTGTACTATTACAAAAGAAACCAAAAGTACTGAACTCAAATTAAGATAAGAAGAACCCTATCTTACCCATCAAAAGGTTCATGAACTGTACTTATTAACTCAAGACCAAGATACACCATGACTATACAAGACCTCATTACTTAGTAGAAGCAAAACACATTTGAACAACTCTGTTCGCTCTATCTGTGTCACCTCTGTTGGAGAGTGATGGACACTTCATCTGAACTCAAGAAAGCCAACATCATCGAAACCAATCTCAAGCCATCCACGTGACAGATATTACTACTAGAAATTGCCTCAGATTACAGAAAATATCATTTCCAAGAGGTTCGAACCCCCAGCCACAATATTGGGAGCCCTCGCCCTAGATGAGAATGGCCAGTGCTTACAAATGTGCCAGCAGACCAAAAAAAAAGAGAACCAAGACCTGTTATCCTTGTATAACCACCGCCACCAAGGACAGCCTTAATCTTGCAAAAGATAGAAGTGATGACACCTTGAAACTGATGATATCAGAAGTCAGAAAACTGCTCAGACTTTGCCAGTGATGATGTCATCAATAGTGATGTCATCAAAGACTAACCAGACAGCACCTAAACCTATAAATAGCTTAGCAGTCATAGTATAGTTAGATTAGCTTTGTATGATATGACTGTGAACTGACTCAGCAGTCAGACGATCTCTTGATATGTCAGATCACACTTGTACTATGTGACTGTATTTCGACTCAGCAAAGCACTTAGTACTATATCCATATCTAGTATAGTCCAGATAGCCCCCTCACTAGTATAAATACCCCCTCTCCCAGACCTCAGAATCTCAGACCTGAACAATCCGAACACAACTCCTGAGCACTTCCCCACAATATCCCTTTACATAACTACTCCTAGTATAGCAATATCATAAATAGCAAATAAACCTATTTAATAACCCACAAACCACTCTTAAGTAAATACGCTCCCCGTTAGGTCCCACTCCTAACCCTATTATGAAATTTCCTAATTAGATATTGTCTGCAGTGATACGCCAATTCAACTAAGCTGGTCTTAGTTTCTTGAACTTCCTGAAATATGGAAAATCCTGAATATCCAGAACTAGTCCGAAAAAGGACCTTGGTTGAGATGTCAACCTGATCTTGAAATCAATAAGCATAGAGAACATACTCCATATGAAATTGATCTTGACTATAAGAAAACAGTCTTTCAGAATATCCAGAACTTCCAGAAAACTCTTCCAGAACTACATAACGGTTACCCTAAAAAGCAACCCTCTTACAACTTGGTAGCAGCAGTTTACAATTCAATTCCACTTCAAGATGCTTCCTCACCCCACTACAAACCCTTTTGCAAATTCCTATAAGTTGATATAAAGCCCAACCTCTGAACTAGAATTTATTCTGAACCATCTGATAATCTGGAGAGAATTGAACCTGACGTACAAGGACAATTTGACCTCTACACCTGCAACAAGTGAGACAAACTTCATTCAAAGAAAGAAGTACTCTGATTAAACCAGCAAATAGGCGAAACCCTATTCACCGAACTCCTTGCACTACACCTTTTTTTTTTTTTTTTTTTTTTTTTTTTTTATAGTCACTTGGACTCCCTTTATTACCTGAATCTATAATAATAATAATACAGCCTAAGTCCTCAACCTATCCCACAGGGCCCCACCCCTTCCCCAGTTCCTACAAAGGACACCCCATCCACCTTCACCACAATCCTACCACCACTCTTTGCTACAATCCTCCTTACTAGTCTCTTACATTTCCCCCCCTTGGGACCCCACCCTCCTTGCACTACACCCAGCAAGTCAGGATGAAGAAGGTCTTATAGAAGCCTTCTTTACTCTTCTCAACAAGAGTTTTGTCAGCTCTACAAATCCGAGCAACCTAGGACAACCAGCAGCAGTCTTTCTAGCCTTAGTTTCTCACAAAGCCCAAGCCTCTGTAGCCAAGTAGCTCAACTCTACCGACTTTCACCAAACCAGGACCAAGACTGTATTATACTACTGATTCCAGAACAGCAAAGCCCACCATATTCTTAAGGAAGAAGCAAGAGAAACCCTTCATCAACTACCTGATCCTGAACCTGAAGCAGGCTCTGCTACAGCCCTACCTGAATCTGAAACCAATACCAAACCAGAACTTGACTTTGAATTAAGTCTATCTGAAATCAGATATATAACTGATTCTGTCTACTTTGACACCAAGCAAACCCAAGTACACAGGGACCAAACCAAAGAGGAGGAGGAGTATCTCAGTGAATTCAATCCCGGATACACTACTGAAGGAGATGTACCTCCATCAGGACAGAACACACCTATACAGCAACAGACAGCTATCTATCAAGCCCTTACTCCAGACCCACAACTATTACTCCAGTAACTTACACAGACCCAAAGAACCCCATCACACTCTGCACCAGTACCTCAAGTAGTACCAGTAATACCACTACCAGTAACACTACTACCAGCAGTCCAACTGCCTCCAGTAAACAACATGACAAACCAACAGATTCTAGACCTCACAGCCCAGATAGCCATAATGATAGCAACCATTACTGCCTTAGCTGAACAGACCCGACCTACAAAAAATCTGAGTCTACCTACCTTCAATGGTACTGTACAAGAAGTCCAAAGCTTCATTAGTGTAGTTGACACCAACTTCGAAGCCAATCAATGGACCAATGAACAAGTCACTGACTGCATTCTGACAAACAATCAAGACCACACTCTAGAACAACTCTTTGCTACCACTACAGCCTATGTCTACCGAATTGTTACATTCTTCCAAAGACCTGCTGAAGAATGGTGGCAAACCCTTCCTGAAAAACCCCTCACATGGGACACCTGACCTGCAGTAGTTGCTCAGAATGCAGCAAACAATGCCCCAGGATATAGAGTCCATCCTGCAGCCCCTAGACTTAAGCAACTCATGATTGCTCAATATCGCAGCGAAACCATGATTGCTGAATCCTGAGTAAAACTCTGCAACCTCAAATTCAATATACATGGCAAGGAGGAATTTGAAACCTTCTGTACAAAACTCGAGTCACTCCTGAACACTGTTGGCCTAGGATATATTGCCAATGATGAAACATGAAATGGTACCAGAGCAGATCATCTATTTGATGCCCTGCCTGAATGGCTTACTAGAAAAATCTGAGAACAAGGATACCCAGTTGGTTGTGACCACCAACAATGGTGCCTGGTAAGAATCAAGACTATGGTCAAGTGGATCCTAACAGCTGGACCCATTCTGCCCCAAAGACAATTCAATAACAAGGAAAAGACTTGGACTAAGAAAGAAGAACTCAAGCATGAAGCATCCCGAGCTCCCTCAACATCCACTTCGTGGACACCTAGAAATCATTCAAGAAACTCACTGAAGGCAAAAGAAATGAACTTAGAAAAAGCAGAGCATGCTTCTATTGCCGAAAGACAGGACACATAGCCAGTGCCTGCCCTAACTGAAAACCCCGAACAGCAACACGAGCAACTGTTACCACTCTGCACCATCTCAACAACCTGACCACCAGAATACTAGACTTTGTCAAGTTAAGATAAACTGCTAAGGCCCCAACCAAAGGAAGTCAAAAAGCAGCTGGATATGACCTGTATATAGCCAAAGAAACTACAGTCTCTAACCGAGAAGTCAAGCAAGTCTACACAGGAATCAGTATCCAAATTCCTGAAGGACATGTTGGAAGAATATGCTGTTGCAGTAGCCTAGCATTGAAAGGACTCTCAGTAGAAGGAAGAGTCATTGATGAAGATTACACAGGCAAAATCATTGTCCTCATCCAAAACCACAGTTGGACACCCTTCAAGATCTCTATAGACTTCTGTATTGCTCAGATCCTATTTGAAAAAATCGAGTCAAACCTGACAGTCAAGGAAGTCCCTGAACTACTGCCCACCATCTGAGGATCTAAAGGATTTGGTTCATCAAACAAGGCCCCAGTCCAACCTACCATGAACAAAGAAGAACAATTCTACAAGAAAATCGAAGATGGATATGTACCAAGTGGCTAATGCCCCCACAGCATTGGAATGTACTCCTCCTGAATGATTGATTATTGCTTCTCTTGTGTCAATGAACTGGCTCAAAGAAGAACTAACAGAAGGAAAGCTCCTACAACTGAAATCACCACCATTGGATCAGACAAACTGCTTACACTTAAAGCTTTTGTCAATCGAGCACCTGTCAAGATCATGATAGACAGTGGTGCCTCAGGCAACTTCATCAATGAAGAAACAGCCAACAGACTCAAGGTCTTCACCTCTCTGGTACAACAAACTCAAGCAGTTGCCACAGCTGATGGAATCTCACATGTCATTAGCAAGGAAGTCCACAATCTATCCTTCTGAATCGGTGACTATCGAGTACATGTTATCCTTCAAATTGTACCACTCCCTGACAATGAAATCATCCTTGGAACTCCATGGTTGAAACAAGAGAACCCTATGATCGATTGGGTAAACCATTCTCTGATCATCAAGAAAAGATGCCATAACTTCAAACTGCAAGGTGAAAAGGACCCATCAACTCTAGTGACCCTGGACCAAAGATTACCCATATTAATAAGCTACAGCTTAAGAAATTAGCCAAGAAATGCCGCCCTCTCTTTGCTATCTCCATCCGTCCACCCAAAGGAGAACCTGAGAACTCTGAAGAAGACTTTTCCAAAGTTGACAGTCGTATCAGACCACTACTCCAGAAATTCCAAGACATATTTCTGAACTGAACCACAGAACCACTTGTATCTGTCATTATATATTAATGACCAAGAAGAATACAAAGTTGAACAAATTCTCAACAAACACAGCTACAAGAACCATCCAAATGGTACAACAATACCAGAACAAATTAGAAGGCCCCGACGAGGACGTCGAAAGCTAAGAAGGGGAGAGTTGTAAGTGTACAACCTCTAAGCCACCAAAATCACATGGCATCCTCCAAACTAATTTGGAAACCACATGCGAGACTACAAAACAAGAGATCATCTGGTTACACAAAATATGCCAGCAAGCATGAGAACCCACCACCAAGATACAAGAATACTAGAAGAAGTACTACAACCATAAGACTGACTCTGAACCACTATAACTAGTTTGGTGTACTGTACTATTACAAAAGAAACCAAAAGTACTGAACTCAAATTAAGATAAGAAGAACCCTATCTCACCTATCAAAAGGTTCATGAACTGTGCTTATTAACTCAAGACCAAGATACACCATAACTATACAAGACCTCATTACTTAGTAAAAGCAAAATACATTTGAACAACTCTATTTGCTCTATCTGTGTCACCTCCATTAGAGAGTGACGGATGCTTCATCTGAACTCAAGAAAGCTGACATCATCGAAACCAATCTCAAGCCATCTACATGACAGATATTACTACTAGAAATTGCCTCGGATTACAGAAAATATCATTTTTGAGAGATTTGAACTCCCAGCCGCAACATTGGGAGCCCTTGCCCTAGATAAGAATGGCCAGTCCTCGCAAATGTACCAGCAGACCAAAAAAAAAGAGAACCAAGACCTATTATCCTTGTACAACCACTGCCACCAAGGACAGCCTTAATCTTGCAAGAGATAGAAGTGACGACACCTTGAAACTAATGATGTCAGAAGTCAGAAAACTGCTCAGACTTTGCTAGTGATGATGTCATCAATAGTGATGTCATCAAAGACTAACCAGATAGCACCTAAACCTATAAATAGCTTAGCAGTCATAGTATAGTTAGATTAGCTTTGTACAACGTGACTGTGAACTGACTCAGCAGTCAGACAATCTCTTGACATATCAGATCACACTTGTACTACATGACTGCATTCCGACTCAGCAAAGCACTTAGTGCTATATCCATATCTAGCATAGTCCAGATAGCCCCCTCACTAGTATAAATACCCCCTCCCCCAGACCTCAGAATCTCAGACCTGAATAATCTGAACACAACTTCTGAGCACTTCCCCACAATATCCCTTCACACAACTACTCCTAGTATAGCAATATCATGAATAGCAAATAAACCTATTCAATAACCCACAAACTACTCTTAAGTAAATCCGCTCCCTGTTAGGTCCCACTCCTAACCCCATCACGAAATTTCCTAATTGGGTATTGTCTGCAGTGATATGCCAATTCAACTAAGCTGGTCTTAGTTTCTTGAACTTCCTGAAATACGGAAAATCCTGAACATCCAGAACTAGTCCGAAAAAGGACCTTGGTTGAGACGTCAACCCGATCTTGAAATCAATAAGTGTAGAGGATATACTCCATATGAAATTGATCTTGACCATAAGAAAACAGTTTTCCAGAATATCCAGAACTTCTAGAAAACCCTTCCAGAACTACATAACGGTTACCCTAAAAAGCAACCCTCTTACACAGGTGCTCAGTTGACAAAAGCTTGAAGTATAAGCAGTTTGTCTGATCCAATAGTGATGATTTCAGTTATAGGAGTTTTCCTTCTGTTGGTTCTTCTTTAAGCCAATTCATGGATATAAGAGAAGCAATCATCAATCATTCAAGAAGAGTATATTTCAATATCATGGGGACATTGGCCACTTGGTACATATCCATCTTCAATTTTCTTATAGAATGCTCATAGTAGGTTGGGCTGAGGCCTTGTTTGATGAGTTAAATCCTTTGGATCCTCAGATAGTGGATAGTAGTTCAGGGACTTCCTTGATTGTCAGAGTTGACTTGATTTTTTCAAATAGGATCTGGGCAATGCAGAAACCAATAGAGATCTTGAAGGGTATCCAACTGTAGTTTTGGATGAGGACAATAATTTTACCTGTATAATCTTTATCAATGACTCCTCCTTCTACTGAGAGTTCTTTTAATACTAGGCTGCTGCAATAGCATACTCTTCCAACATATCCTTCAGAGATTTGAATGCTGAATCCTGTATAGACTTGCTTGACTTCTCAGTTGGAAACTGTAGCTTCTTCAGCTGCATATAGATCATATCCAACTGTCTTTTGGCTTCCTTTTATTGGGGCCTTTACAGTTTTTCTTAACTTGACAAAGTCTAGTATTCTGGTAGTCAGATTATTGAGGTAGTGCAGAGTAGTAACAGTTGCTTGTATTGCTGTTCAGAGTTTTTGATTGGGGCAGGTTCTGGCCATGTGTCCTGTTTTTTAGCAGTAGAAGCATGCTCCACTTCTTTGAAGTTCATTTCTTTCTCCTTCAGTGAGTTTCTTAAAGATACTCAGCTGAGTGGATTCATGATTTCTGGATGTCCAAGAGGTGGATGTTGAGGGAGCTTGGAATGCTTTATGCTTGGGTTCTTCTTTCTTGGTCCAATTCTTTTCCTTGTTATTGAATTGTCTTCAGGGCAGAATTAGTCTAGCTGTTAGGATTCACTTGACCATAGTCTTGATTCTTGCTAGGCACTATTATTGGTAATCACAACCAACTGAGTGTCCTTGTTCTTGGATTTTTCTTATAAGCCATTCAGGTAGTACATCAAATAGATGGTCTGCTTTTATACCATTTTGTACTTTGTCATTAGCAATATATTCTAGACCAATAGTGTTCAGGAGTGACTTGAGTTTTATATAGAAGGTTTCAAATTCTTTCTTATCATATATATTGAATTTGAGATTGTGGAGTTTTACTCAAAATTTGTCAATCATGGTTTTGCCATAGTATTGAGCAATCATGAGTTGTTTCAATCCAGGGGCTACAGGATAGGCTCCATATCCTGGGGCATTGTTTGCTGCATTCTGCGCAACTACTGTAGGTTGGGTGTTCCATGTGAGGGGTTTTTCAGGAAGGGTTCACTACTATTCTTTGGCAAGTCCTTGGAAGAATATAACAACTTGACAGACATAGGCTGTGGTAGTAGCAAAGAGTTGTTCCAGAGTGTGGTCTTGATTATTTATCAGAAGGCAGTCAGCAACTCGCTCATTAGTCTATTAATTGACTTCAAAGTTAGTGTCAACTACATTAATGAAGCTTTGGACTTCTTGTATAGTACCATTGAAGGTAGGTAAGCTTAGATTTTTGGTAGGTCAGACCTGTTCAGCTAAGGTGGTAATGGTTGCTGCCATTATTGCTACCTGGGCTGTAAGGTCTAGAATCTGTTGGTTCACCATATTGTTTACTGGAGGCAGTTGGACTACTGGTAGTAATATTACTAATACTACTTGAGGTACTAGTGCAGAGTGTGAGGGTGTTCTTTGGATCTATATAAGTTGCTGAAGTAATAGTTGTGGGTCTGGAGTAAGAGCTCAATAGATAGCTGTTTTTGTTACTATGTAGATGTATTCTGTTCTGATAGAGGTATGTCTCCTTCAGTAGTGTATCTAGGATCAAATTCACTGAGATACTCCTCCTTCTCTTCAGTTTGGTCTCTGTGTAATTGGGTTTGCTCAGCATCAAAGTAGACAGAATCAGTTGTATATCTAATTTTAGATGGACTTAATTCAAAGTCAAGTTCTAGTTCAGTGTTGGTTTCAGGTTCAGGTGGGGCTGTAGCTGGGCCTATTTCTGGTTCAGAGTCAGGTTATTGATGAAGGGTTTCTCTTGCTTCTTCCTTAAGAATATGGTGGGCCTTACTGTTCTGGAATTAGTAGTATAATGTAATCTTGATTCTGGTATAGTGGAAGTCAGTAGAGTTGAGCTACTTGGCTATAGAGGCTTGGGCTTTGTGAGGAACTAAGGCTAGAAAGACTGCTACTGGATGTCCTAGGTTGCTCAGATTTGTAAAGCTGACAAAACTCTTGTTGAGAGGAGTAAAGAAGGCTTCTATAAGACCTTCTTCATCTTGACTTACTGGGTATAGAGTAAGAAGTTCAGTGAATAGAGTTTCACCTATCTGCTGATTTAATCGGAGTACTTCTTTCTTTGAATGAAGTTTGTCCCACTTGTTGCAGGTGTGGAGGTCAAATTGTCCTTGTATGTCAGGTTCAATTCTCTCCAGATTGTCAGATAGTTCAGGATAAATTCCAGTTCAGAGATTGGGCTTTATATCAACTTATAGGAATTTTCAGAGGGGTTTGTAGCAAGGTGAGGAAGCATCTTGAAGCGGAATTGGATTGTAAACTACTACTACCAAGTTGTAAGAGGGTTACTTGTTAGAGCAATCATTACATAGTTCTGAAAGGGTTTTCTAGAAGTTCTGGATATTCTGGAAGACTGTTTTCTTAAGATCAAGATCAATTTCATATGGAGTACATCCTCTATACTTATTGATTTCAAGATTGGATTGACATCTCAACCAAAGTCCTTTTTCAGACTAGTTCTGGATGTTCAGGATTTTCTGTATTTCAGGAAGTTTAAGAAACTAAGACCAGCTTAATTGAATTGGCATATTACTGCAGACAATACCCAATTAGGAAATTTTGTATTAGGGTTAGGAGTGGGACCTAATGAGGAGCAGATTTACTTAAGAGTGGTTTGTAGATTATTAAATAGGTTTATTCACTATTCATAATATTGCTATACTAGGAGTAGTTGTATGAAGGGATATTATGGAGAAGTGTTCAGGAGTGTTCTTGTATATTTGAGTCTGTTTGAATCTGTTTTTTATCTGAGATTCTGAGATCTAGGAGAGGGGGTATTTATACTAGTAAGGGGCTATCTAGACTATGCTGAATATGGATGTAGCACTTAGTGTCTTGCTGAGTCAGAATGCAGTCATATAGTATAAGTGTAATCTGACATATCAAGAGATCATCTGACTGCTAAGTCAGTTCACAGTTACATTATATAAGGCTAATCTAACTATGCTATAACTGCTAAGCTATTTATAGATTTAGATGCTGTCTGGTTAGTCTTTGATGATATCACTATTGATGACATCATCACTGGCAAAGTCTGAGCAGTTTTCTGACTTCTGATATCATCAGTTTTAAAGGTATTGTCATTTCTATCTCTTATAAGATTAAGATAGTCTTTGATAGTAGTGGTTGTACAAGGATAACAGGTCTTGGTTCTCTTTTTTTTTGGTCTGCTGGTACATTTGCAAGGACTGGCCATTCTTGTCTAGGGTGAGGGCTCCCAATGTTATAGCTGGGAGTTCAAATCCCTCAGAAATGATATTTTTTGTAATCTGAGGCAATTTCTAATAGTAATATCTATCACATAGATGGCTTGAGATTGGTTTTGACAATGTTGGCTTTCTTGAGTTCAGATGAAGCATCATCATTCTCCAATAGAGATAATATAGATAGAGTGAACAGAGTTGTTCAAATATGTTTTACTTCTACTAAGTAATAAGGTCTTATATAGTTGTAGTATATCTTGGTCTTGAGTTAATAAGTATAGTTCATAAACCTTTTGATGGATGAGATAGGGTTCTTTTTGTCTTAGTTTGATTTTGATACTTTCAGTTTCTTTTTGTAATAGTACAGTATACTAAACTAGTTATAGAGGTTCAGAGTCAGTCTTATGATTGTAGTACTTCTTCTGGTATTCTTGTATCTTGGCAGTGGGTTCTTATACTTGCTGGCATATTTTGTGTAATCAGATGATCTCTTTAGTAACTTGTTTTGTATTCTCACATATAGTTTCAAAATTAGTTCCAAGGATGATATGTGATTTTAATGGCTTAGAGGTTGTATACTTACATCTTCAGTGATAGGGTAGAATTCAGGCTCTTCATAGTATTCTTCATCATCAGTGTCACCAATCTCCTCAATAACTACTGTATTAGTTTGTTCTCTGGTTCTGGTAGCATTACTTGGTTGGGTTTTATATCTTGTTTCAGTCATATAACTCTTTATATAGTGGCCTTCTTCTCCATATCTGAAATATGTGATATTGCATTCTTTTGTAGTAGCTACAAATCTCTGTACTGATCTCCTATTGGCACTTTGGACTTCTCTAACAACATTACCAAGGTGTGAAGTTATCTTGGCAAACTGCTTGGTGAGTTCCTCCACTGGGTCAGCTTTGGCTATCTTGGAGGTAGGTGGGGATAGTTGTCTATTTATAACTATAGTAAGTATGATACTAGTTGACTTTGATGACTCCATTTTGATACTAGTTATTTTCTCTATTAAGTGTTCAGTGAGGTGTCTGGCAGTCCAATATCTCTGTGCAAAGACCACTTTCTGATCAAGAGTCAGTGCAGCTAGAGTAGACTAGATTGCTAGGGCAATTTCAGAGTGAACTTCTTTGAGAAAGATTGAATCTGCTATTTGTTTCTTAAGGTAGTCATCATAGTCAGCCAAGACAATCTAGTGACAGATTTAGGTATAGAATGAGTTGGGATCTTCACTGAGTCTCTGGTAGATAGTGTTGAGTTGATTCTTAAGAGCTTGCTTAATCTCTTTAATATAGTATGTAGTTCTGAGAAAGGTCTTTATGTTAGCAAGTCTGGCTGTACCAGCATCAGTAATAATGACTATATTGAACTTGTCTCTGGTAGATCCTCTGAGGCTGACTGGTAGAAGGGTCAATTGTGCATCCACATTGAGGGCTCATATAGCAGCAAATTATTCAAAGTCTTCAATGAAGGTCAGAATTGACTCTTCAGTAGTATATTCATAGAATGTAGGGAGATATATTTCTATCTTGTTTTGAATTCTTACAGGGGTGACTCTTGTAGTCAGGGTAGTTATTGTGGTAGTTATTCATTTTTCAGCTTGAAAGTGAGAGATTTGTCTTGAATCACCAGCCAATGGGTACTAAGTTGTCATGTAGTGGTTGCTGAGTTCTTCAAATATATCAGATTCTTTTTAAGATGTATCTCTTAGACTAACTCAAGTTTGTTTTAAGCAAGTTCTTATTGGAGTATCTTTTCAAGATCTTATAGTCCTCAAACTTCTTATCTTTAAACTATCTTGTTATCTCTTTAGATTGCTTGCAAGGAATTGTATGTATTGTATTGAGAGAAACTTGACTGACTTTATTTCAAAGGAAATAAGAGGGGTATTTATATAAAATATAATTCAATGATTGCTAAGATATAAAGCTAAATATAAATTCCAATAACTAAATAAAATACTAGAATATAGAAAACTGCCAAGTTCTAGTATTAGTACAGATAGTTATACAAGTTCAGGATACTGGTATAATTTCAGTGATATAGAAAAAGGGTACTGGAATAATTCTGAGTTATACAAGATCAAAATATCAGTAGAGGAATAGCTGTTATATAGAAAAAAAAATACCAGCATAATTTAGATAACTAAGGGACTTAGAGCAGAATGTTCAGGATCATGGGGACTTCATTCTCATTATTGCTGAAGGAGATGAGATTCATGAATGTTTCAGTCTCATTGTGTAGGTTGTATATTTTGCATATATTATATAAGATGATATCATCACTGATGACATCATTATATTTGGCAGTAGCAGGGGGAGTAAGGAGATTCAGGGCTCTCCAGTCTATTAGGTTCTCTTCCACAAAATAAGAAATAAATATGGGGTCTTAGAGAGGTCTCACCTGGATGCTTGGGTCTTAGAATACTGAGATCAATCTTTATAAGAATTGATCTGGATTGTCCAGGATGGGACACCAGAAGTCTTCTACCTCATCACTATCAAGGGTGATAGTGGACTGGGCTTCTGTTGTTACTCTGGCTTCTAATACATTGATATAGTGAGCTGACAGATCTCTGAATTTTGTGACTCTAGTATACTCTAAGTTAAGGATTAACTATAGTACATGCCTGAAGATCTGATAAATCTTCTTAGCTGTCCTTATTTTATATATATCCATAGAAGTGGCATCTTATAACTCTTGAGGGCTGGCCTGTGGGAACTCCCAGCAGAGAAAGTTTCCTATTTCATACTTCTGCTATATTTGGAGATATTCAGTAGCAATGGTGATTCTTGTTTCCATTTTATGATAGTAGAGAATATAATGATAAGAGTCACTAGTACCTAGGTTAACACTAGGAATCCTTGTGGTATAGATTCTTATAGCTCTTCAAATATCTTAGAATATTCTTTCTTTGACTGAGAGGTCTTGGTAGTTCATTGATCTTGAGATTTGGTGAGCAGTAGACATTTCATTCATGGTAAGTCTTTGAGCTATTTTGGGATTAGTAGGTCTTATTGAGTTGCTGCTACTGTGGTTCCTTGATCCTTCTTTTATATTCCTCAAGATACCTATACTATGGTCACAATGATACATAGTTGGTCATCATTACTCATCTTATAGCCTGGGTAAGTCATGCCATATGATCTCCTTCTGATCTGATGGCTTATAAGAAAGGCTGTCTCTTGTACTGATGTTATCATTCTAAGGTCACCATTTTAATATATAGTATAAATATATATAAATATTCTCTATACTAAGTATATTGTAACCTTAGCTCTACTTTTTCTGAATATAAAAATAAAGTAGTACTTATTAAAGAACTCTTAGATTTAACTTATTAACAATTTTAAGCCTAATTAACTTAGAATACAAACATAGTACCTCTATCAGTATAAGAATCTGAAAGCAATATTTAGACTATATTATTGTAATAGGTAATTAGAACTTAGTACTTCTTTATAAGAACTCAGAACTTAGAGCAAATAGTTATCTTAATTATCTGCAATATATTAATTCTATTAGCATATAGTTTTATTACTAATATTATCAGTAATAATCAAAGAATATCTTCATTCTGGCTACTCTCTAGAACTAAGCCAAAGAAGCTAATATAATTATTATTAAGTAGACTGAGACTTATACTAGCTAAGAAGAATTTGACAGACTTAATAATAAAATTATTTAAGAAATATTCAACATATTCATTATACTTATTGTAATGAATAAAAGAAGATATAAAGTCACATGCCTATATATCAAGTTACTATCTCAATACTATCACTCAAGAAGATATATATCAAAATAAAAAAAAATAAATATTAACTATATCCAAAAAAAAAAAAAAATAATAATAATAATATATAAACTAGAATAAAAAAGCAATGTATAATATATACAAAAACTAAAACTGCATGTAACCAAAATTACTATTATAAAATTCTATATTTAAGGAATTTTTGCAGGTCAAAAAGTGTTCTATAATATCCATAATACTTAAAGAAATGCAAAATATATATAGATAATATAAATAAAGGAATAATGTAAATATCAAATATATATATAGTATAGGAGACTTTTGAGAGCCTGAAAAATATCTTATGATTAACTACTAGACTTTACCAAATAACTGTATACTCTTGCTTAATTTAATATTATTGCTAAAGCTATTGCTATTATTATACCTTTGGAATATATATTGTTATTAGTGCTGACTGTTATTATTTCTAATATAGTATAGTATCATATACTCTATTGTACCAAAATCTATTAGCCAGATATTGTTTTTATTTTTACATATTAGCTATATTTATACTTTTGCTGAATATATAGTTAGTAGTACTCATACTATTAATATATTGATAGTACCCATACTGCTAATATTATTAATAGTATCTATACTACTAATGTTATTAGCAGTATCTATACTACTGATATTAGTAGTGGTACTCACATTGCTGATATTATTGGTAGTACTTATACTACTGATATTGTTGATGATATCTATACTTCTAATATTGTTAGTGATATCTCTATACTACTATATTTGTACTTTTGCTGACTAGTTTTTTATATAAATGTTGCTGGTCTTATTGGTCTTCTCTAGTCTTATCTATATTTTGGACCTTATTGGTATTTATCTCATCCATACTTTTGAATCTTATTGGTACTTCTTGCCTCATCAGTAGTTCCTCATGCTAGTTATATTGCCAATCTTATTATCTCATTGATCTCATTAGTCTTCTCTGTAGCCTTATCTAGGCTTTGGATCTTATTGTTTATACTAGCTTTGTTTGCTATATCCATACTTTTGACCTTATTGTCATAATTGCCTTAATACTAAAAAGAACTTTATCTGTCATCTAGGAGGACTTGTAATTATCTCAAATATCTGAACAGGTACCTTTATCATAATTGCCTTCTATCATCAGAGAGGACTTTATAATTGTCTCAAACACCTGGGTAAGTACTTTTGTCATAATTACCTTTTACTACCAGAAAGAACTTTATAATTATCTTGACACCAGAGAGGACTTTGCCTGCCACCTGAGAGGACTTTAGTATTACCTCTAGTGAACTTTTCTATTGTCACCATTTGGTGGGCTTCTTTACCACCTAAGCTAATAATGACTATATTTATCTATGAATACTCATACTCAGTATGCTTACATATTTTGCAGTATAGTATATATACTAGAGGAGTTTCTAGCTACTAACCAGTATCTGCTAACCAGGCTATATAGCTACTCAGTTACTAGCAGAACTTATAGCCTTTGTTATAATAAACAGAATAAGTGATTTATTCAAAATATCTAAGTTATATATTTTATGTATTATTGATAAATAATATAAAACTGATGGAATAGTATATAGCATAAAGTTACATACTTATATATTGAGTTGCTATCTCAATAGTACTCAATAAAGAAGTTACTTATACTTAAGGAGTCAGAGAAAAATTTCAATAGTTATTTCTATAAAAAAATATATAAGAAAATCTATTAAAGCTATAAGTAAATATTTTCTAACTTTCTCTCTAATAATTACTACTATAAAGCTAAGACCTTCCTAAACTATAAGAGATATTATATTAATAATTTTTTTATAGTTACTTAGACTTACTTTATCAACTAGTCTATAATAAAAATATTGTCCTCATACTATATCAGTAACCCCAATCTAACTCATTCCACCTTATTTTACTCTAATATATTCTCTCTCTCCTACCTTCACTCTCTCCAAAACAACTATACTATTAATTACAATAATTCATCCCTAACTTCTCTTATAAATTACTTCTATCAAATACTGATAGTAACCTCTTTGAGAACTCCACCCCTGCTACCAGCCAGACAGAATATCCACCATCAGTCTCTCTTATCTTACTATTTTTTTCTCCAAGGCTATTCTCTTCTCATCCTTAAATATATATAACTAGTAATTAGCCAACTTTACTTATATTATCAATATCTACTCAATAGTGAGTCACTCATTACTAATACATCTTACTAATCTCTTCTTCAAAACCCCTCATCTATCTCCTCTTCTATCAATATACTATCTCACTCTCAGATAGTTTCCAATTTCTCTCTAGAAGTCATTAAGTATCTCATACTCTTTCAGCCAATGTTTAGATATCTATATAATTTCTCTCTCCTATCCTATATTAAAGTAGTTCTCATACTCAAAACTTCACCCCTCTATTAAATGTTCTGACTAAAAGTTTAGTATAATATTTCTTCTCAAAATATATTACTATACTACTCAGAACTTAGGAGAAAGCTATCACTATATCTCAGTACTCTAAGATCAGACTCTAGTCTAGTTCCAAGTCTTATCAATATCTACTATCTATCAGTCCATAGGCTATAGATTCCAATCTACCCTCTATTGATACTCAATATCTTCACTAATGTTAAAGTTCACTAGCAGTATACTATCCAATAGAAGTCTATTCTATCTCTATATTGCAGAACTCCATTGGACCTCACCCTATCACTATATCAGTATAAACTAATATAATGAGTACTCTCTACTACTCTCTATTATAATTTCCAGTATTGTAAGTATCTACTATCTCTTAATCTAACTATAGATAGTAGATTACTAGAGAAACCTCTAGAGGAGAACCTTGTCTTCCAGACCCTCTGTATCAATAGCACTTATCTATCACATCATAGCTTAACAGCCCTCTTCAACCACTAGACCCTAAGGCTGTATAATCTCTTTAAGAAGTCTATCAGACTGATCTCTCTCCTGCCACTAAGATCTTCTAACTTATCTGACTCCTCCTCCTGACCCAAATTCAATCCTTAGCTATCTTTAACAACCTCTTCACTATCTATATAGAGAAATTCAGATAGTATGTTAGATACCAGAGCTTTGGCAGCCAGAATTAACACTCACTCAGTAAGAGAAATTTGATACCCCCCCTAACTCTAAAGAATATCTTCCCATTCTACTACCTTCTTTTTCTATTAAGCTCTGGGTAAGACTGATCTATATACTGACAGAAAAATGTCCAGATAATGCACTCCTCCTCTGTAAGGATAATAGTTTCAACAATACCTCTATCTCTCAAACTATTTCTCAGTACTATCATCTCATACTTATACCAGTTAAGCTTTACTTCAGAATACTTCTCATACTAATCTACAGTCTGCCTATATTAGTAACAGAGTAAAGTCTAACCACCATATTATCTACAAAGGCTCTAACCTTCCAGACTACTCTAATGTAATAGTGTATCTTCACTATTATAGTAATTATACTCTTTAAGTTAATGATTCTTAATATCAATAACTTAAAGATACTTATATATATCAGATATCTATAGCTTAAGAAAGCAGCTGTCTTAATGTCTAAATACTGTCTATTATACTTCTAATTGATCTAGTCTTCTTTTGGTAGACTTAGATGATAATTTGACAATTATGAACTTTAATTCTTTAAAGTTTAAGTTCTTTAGTATATTTTTTTAGATATAGTCTAGTTCTGAGAATTATATTTAAATTCTTCAGAGTTTAAGTATTTATAGAGTTCAAGATATCTATTTTTAGTTGTAGTCTTTCTATTGGAGATTATTCTGAAACTTATCTATATATTATAAACTCAAGTCTTAATTATTCTTTTATTCAATATTATAAGTATATAACGTCCAAGCTACTAAAATTACATATCATCCTCAGAATCAATTTGGAAACTATATGCAAGACTACAAAACAAGTTACTGAAGAGATCACCTGGTTATACAAAATATGCCAGCAAGTATAAGAACCTACTGCTAAGATATAAAAATACCAGAAGAAGTACTATAACTATAAGACTGACCCTGAATCTCTATAATTAGTTTTGGTATACTATACTATTACAAAAAAAAACTGAAGTATCAAACTCAAACTGGGATGAGAAGAATTCTATCCCATCCATCAAAGGTTCATGAACCATACTTATCAACTTAAGACTAAGATATACTGCAACTATATAAGACCTCATCACTTAGTAGAAGTAAAATATATTTGAACAACCCAATTTGCTCTATTTATATTGCCTCTATTAGAGAATGATGGATGCTTCATCTGAACTCAAGAAAGCCAACATTATCAAAACCAATCTCAAGCCTATCTATGTGATAGATACATATTACTACTAGAGATTATAGAAAATATCATTTTCAAGAGGTTCAAACCCCCAGCTATAACAATGAGAGCCCTCGCTTTAGATAAGAATGGTCAATCTTCAGCAGAGATAGATATAATGATATCTTTGAAACTAATGATATCAGAAGTCAGAAAACTGCTTAGACTTTACCAGAGATAATATCATCAATAGTAATGTTATCAAAGACTATCCAGACAGCATCTAAATATATAAATAGCCTAGCAGTCATTAGTATAGTTAGATTAGCCTCATATAATATAACTATAAACTAACTCAGTAGTCAGATAATCTCTTAATATATCAGATTACACTTATACTATATGACTGCATACAATTCATATTACACCAACTTCAAGCAATGGTTTTTCAACACAACTCAGAGAAAAGGTACTATAAAAATATCATTGAGCAAGAGTTCCAACAGGTGTGCTGGGTCAGGTAGACTTGAGGCATTCAGCTGGCAGAATGTGGGGAGAGGTTATGGACTAGAGATGGGAGTCTTTGGAGGGTTGAAGGGTGGTGAAGGCTCTGGAGAAGGACTGATATCAGATGGAACTAGAGGAAGGCTTGACCTCTCTAGCTTTACAGACAAGGTGAAGGCAAGTGGATGGCTGGCTGGAACTAGGGCTGGTGCTGCTGAGGGAAAGGACAAGGCTAGCATCAGGAGGGAGAGTGGTACTTAGGCTGGAGAAGTGAGTGTAGGTGCTGGAGATACTGCGGCTGAGAGAGTGACTATCAATAGAAGTGTGACAGGGAATCAGGAAAAAAAAAAAAAAAAAAATATGATGGCTGATGGCAAGGTGGGGCAGGGGTTCCTGATATGGAAGAGAGACCTGGCAGATAGTGTAACAGGGCTGGTGGTGACACTATTACTCAAGAAGTCAATCTTGGAGTTTACAGCTACCTTGTACTTCTAGGGCTTGGCAGTGATGACAAGGATAGTCCTGGGGCTTATCTTGAAGCAGGTGGCTGGGGCTGTCTCAGTGAAGTTCCTGAAGGATCTGGAGGGGGTTGAGGTGGGCTTTAAGGAGGCAGGCCCACTGGAAGAGGCTCTGAAGACTGGAGTGATAGTTGGGAAAGTAGTGGTCCCTATGGTATATTGTCTGAGGTGAGACCCCAGGGTGGTGTAGCTGCTGGTGAAGAGGGTGCCTATAGTGATGAAGGAGAAGACTAGGAGGAGGGTAGAGGAGGTGATAGTAGAGTATAGCGATATAGTTGATGTCAGTTTCCAGATATAAGAGGGGACCTCTTTCAGAATGAGTGATATAGATGTCAGGATTAGACTGGCTGGAAGAGAGGCCATGGGGAAGATGAGTGACTGGCCTTTGATGTTAATGTGGGGGGCTTTTATCTATAAGATATCAAGGGTGAGAGAGAGTGAAGAGGAGGAGGAGGACTCATTGAAGGCTCTAGAGGAGTTGAGTGGTACTGTCAAGCAGAGGGTGAAGGCCTAGAAGTTGTATATAGAGTTGACACATCTGGAGATTATTGAAGAGAAGCATATTTGCACTAACAGGAGGCAGTGGAAGAGGGCTCAAGGGTGCTGGAGGCAGAGGGAACTACTAGCAAGCATAGAAGGAGGGGCAAAGATGAAGACCGGAGACACTGAGAAGTCTGAGAGTATGGAGGCAAGTGTCTGGGCTAGTAAGGAAGGTGACAATATAGTAGAGGACCTAGAAGGGACTGAGAAGGGGTCTAGCAAGAACTCTTTTGCTGATAGTATGTTCAAGGTCTGGGGCCCAGTCATAGAAGACACTCTCCTACTGGTCAGGCAGGGTCTAGCTGTAAAGGATCAGGCAGTGGAGGATGAGCTGATGAGGGGCACTCAGTGGGTACACTTTAGAGTTCCTGATATGGCAAAAGGAGAACAGGTGGTAGCAGTTGGTGAGGATGAGCTAGTAGATATCTCAGGAGAGGGGTGGGATGAGGCTATCAGTATAGGGGCAGATACCATGATACTGGAGGCAGAAAGGCCAGGGATACCTGGAGGGAAGGAGGTGGGGAATCTGCTATGGATGAGCAAGATGATAGATAACTTTGTAGCTGAGGAGTTGGGGGAAGTAGACCTGCAAGTAATGAGTGAGGAGTATTGGGCACAGGTTCTACATAGAGATGGGGTGGTGGGGGCACTGAAAGCTGAGATACTTGCAATTTTTCTAGAGGAGAAGGATTATGAGGTTGATAAGGAAAGGGAGGCAGAGCTGGTGGTCATTGCTGGTGAGTGAGCTGTCTACTGTTGGGTAGAGTGTCATGGTTTGCAACTCTGGCAGAAGGTATGCCTAGAGTATCATGAGGACTTTGAGGAAAAAGAGAATGGGGAGATGGCTGAATTTCTGGTTGGACTAGAGATACAAGTAGAGGAAGAGAAGGTACTGGCAACTGAACATGACTTAGACTTGGTACAGGAGGAGTTGAATGCAGACTTGTAAAGGATGAGACTGATAAGTAACATTATTCCTTATGAACAGTACAACCAATATTTTCTCTCTAAATGTGAATGGGTTAAGGGGATCTGGGTGGCATAAGAAAATTTTCACTTAGCTTAAGAGATTGGAGGCTGATCTATTTTTACTGCAGGATGTACAGTGTGAGGATGAGAAGAATTAGGTAGAGTAGACTAGAGAATAGGGAGGAGCTACTGCTTAGATAGACAAAGTGGCAATTCTGGTGAAGAGGGGTAGAGGAGATTTGGGTGGAGTCAGGAGCTGGGGTGACCATTTAGTGTGGGGAGAATGGCATCAACCTGGGTGAGAACCAGTGAGAATAGGCTCCTGCTACTGTCCTGTAGCTAGGGGTGAGTGGATTATATAGATTAGGGATCTTTTGGAGGAGGGTATTCTCTTGGAGAAAGGAGTAGATATTCTGGGAGGTGACTTTAATATGGTGCAGAATCCATAGTTAGATAGAATTGATGGAGAGAGAAGTGCAGGTAGGAGGAGTGGTGGACTGAATGCATAGGAGGAGGTAGAGAACTTTAGCTCCTGAGGAGATATGGGCTGAATACAATGGGGTAAAAAGAGAGTCTATACATACTGGGTGAATGGATTGGGTATGAAGATTGATTAGATTCTGACAGCTGAATACTGGGGTATAGATGTTTGAAGGACTCTAGAGGTGGAGTGGTGTCTGTGATCTGATTACTGGGGGCTATTAGAGCAGGGGCAGTTTGGGGGGAGTAGAGATGGATCTAGACATTGGTGCCTTAACTCCTTCCTGCTGGCTGAGAAGACATTGTGAGACTCATGAGTAGAGGACATCTGAGTGAAGATGACTAGCTGGATATATGAAGATTCACCTATGGGTATTCATTAGATGAGATTGAAGAAGACTGCAAGGACTTATTGGGAAGAGACTGGTAGGGAGGCTGAGAGGCAGAGGAGGAAGAGAGTAAGGTGTGCTTCTAATAGGCTGCTTAGATTACAGATGGAGTGAGCTGATTTGATTTCTTCCAAAGAGGGGGGGGATTAGAGGTTGGAGTAAGCAAAATTGGAGGTAGTGGAGCTGCAACAGATATTGAGAGATTCATATGAAAAGAATGGCTACCATACTAAGGTGGCAGGGGCTTGAGGAAGAGAAGAGGCCTACTCAGTACTTGTCAAGGCTTCTTTAAGTTAGGAGAGTGCAACATTGATGGGATAGGATCCTTAATGCTGAGAGAGAAATAGTGCATAGTATGCAACCAATCTTGAGAGTACTGAAGGAGAGGTGGAGGGAGCTATAGAGTGAGGAGGAAGGGGGTGCAGATGAGGAGGAAATTGACAACACACTGGAGGAGTGGGAACCACTGCCAGTAGAGGGCCTTGAAGACTTGATATTGCTAGTCCAAAAGGAGGAGGTCCAGGAAGTCCTGGTGACAACTAAGCTTAGAACAGTACCAGAAGAGGATGGGCTATCTTGGGACTTTTGGAAGAAGATGGCAAAGATCCCTGGGGTGTTAGGAGAGATGACTGCTCTCTGTGACTATATTCTTCTAAATAGCAGATAGGTAGGCAAGCAAGACTTAGGGCTGGTGGCCTTGTTATATAAAGATAAGAGAAGAAGGGAGGACTGAAAGAACTGGAGGCCAATTATACTTCTAGATATAGACAGGAAGATGGTGATCAAGGTGATTATTGCAAGGCTACAGAAGGTTGCCCAACAGGTATTGGGTGAGGAGTAGTGGGACTTTGTTGGAGACAGGCTTATTAGAGATGGGACTGTCTGGGTTTATGGCATTATTGAAGGAGCAAGGGCTTGTGGATTGGATGGGAGATTGGTGTTTTTAGATCAGAAAAAGACCTATGACCACATTTGGCAGATGTGGCTAGACAAGGTGCTGGATAGAATTAGTATTCCCTCATAATTTCAAGCTTCTATATTGAGTCTGTTAGAGGGAAGTAGGGCAGCACTGACATGTAATGGTCACTGGGGTCTGGCATTCTCCTTGGAAAGAGAAGTTCTCTAGGGAGACCTACTGTCCTCTATTCTCTATACTCTTTCATTTAGATAGGATATAGTAGAAGGTAGCAGAGCTCTCTGTATATAGTGTAGTGTGGAAGGTAGGGGCCTTTGCAGATAATATAGTAGTTGAACTTGGCTCAGTAGTAGATGTAGAGGTATTTCAGAAGACAGTAGACTGGTATGAGATACATTCTGGGGTGAAACTCAACTGACATAAGTATGAGATATTGGTGCTGGAAAATGGACTAGTGGGAGGAGATATCATTGGAACAATTGTCTCTACAGGAGAGGCAGTGAGGCACTTGGGTATCTTTCTCTCAGTATATAGTTCTGTCTTGCCAAGAGTATAGTGAGAGAGGAGGGTGGTCATTTGGGGGGAGACTCTTAGAGATTGGGGAGATTTCCACATCTCTCTTATAGGCCAGATATTGATCCTGAATATCTACTGGTTCCCCAAGCTGTGGTATGTTGCTTATCATTTGGACTTTCTAGCTTGGGTGGTGAAGAGACTGATGAAACTGACTAGAGATTATATTTGAACAAGGAGGTGGTCCCAGATCAGTTGGGGCACTCTTGCAATGCTGATGGTTCAGGGAGAGCTAGGCCTAGTGAATTTTCCTAAGTGGCTGCATTGTCTGTGAGCTTGGTAGTTGAAAAGAGCTGTTGAATTATAGGGCAGAAGTTGGGTATCTCTGATGCAGAAGGTGTGGGAGATGAGATTCTCCCTGCAAGAGTTCTCAGGTGACTTGCTATCTCTGGTGGGTCTGGATGAAAGCTGACAGCTTTGGTATAAGGGCTTCTGGTGTGGTAGATAGTATACACCAGATAGGCCTGCACTAGTGAAGTAATGAGAAAGAGATACTATAGAGTCCAGCTATGTAGCAATGGGACAGACTGCTTCTGGGGAATATTCTACTTGCCAAGTTTGATATTGGTGAAGGAGTAGATTGTCAGCAGAAACTTAGTCAGGATCTATGGCCAAGTAGTTAGCAGGCAGTGAGGATTGGTGAGGAGTGGGACTGGGCAGGAGTCTGGTCATAGAGTGCTAAGGTATAGAGATAGCTTCTACCCAAGTTCTGGATAGTATGGTGACAGATACTATAGAGGAATGTCATGTTGAATTTCTGTGCTGGACATCTGGTGGATGGTGGTCAATTAGATTGTGAGGAGTATTATAATATAGAGTAAGTTGGGGGATTTGTGCAGATGCCAGAACATTGGCTGGGAGAGTGTGAGGTTCTGGGAAACTTTTAGATAATAGTAGGGATCTGATTGGGTATAGAGAGGAGACCAGATAGTGAGAGAGGTCACTGGGAGGATTTGAAATCTCAGCTAGTGGGTGGGGTGGGCAATGGATGGCTCACTTTAGGGTGGGTTTTGGCTGTATAGGTAGGGCTAGCTGGATATTGGCCATTTGTTTTTGAGGAAGGGTAGTAGATGGATATATAGAAGAAGTTGTTGAGATGAGAGGGGTTGATAGAAGATCTGTTGACTGAGTGGTAGGTTGATTGGGGTCCCCAGAGTAGGCAACATCACCACTTAATGAAAGGGATCTGTGAACAGAGTGGTGGGCAGGTAGTGATAGTGAATAACAAAGTAGTCTTTCATTAAGAGAGAGTAGAGGGGAGGAGGAGTCCCCCTAGGGGGATTAGGTAGGGGGGGGCACAGTGTATTATATAGAGGATAGACAATGTATTAATAAAGGAGTCTAAGTGACTATAAAAAAAAAAAAAAAAAAAAAAAAAAAATACTATATGACTGTATTCTGACTCAGTAAGATACTAAGTGCTACATTCATATTTAGTATAGTCCAGATAGCCTCTCACTAGTATAAATACCCCCTCTTTCAGATCTCAGAATCTCAGACTTGAATATATAGAATAATCTGAATACAACTTCTGAACACTTCCCTACAATATCTCTTTATACAACTACTCCTAGTATAGCAATATTATAAATAGTAAATAAACCTATTTAATAATCTATAAACTACTCTTAAGTAAATCCATTCTCCATTAGGTCTTACTCTTAACCCCATTATGAAATTTCCTAATTGAGTATTGTCTACAGCAATATATCAATTCAACTAAGCTGATCTTAGTTTCTTAAACTTCCTAAAATATGGAAAATTCTGAATATCTAGAACTAGTCTGAAAAAGAACTTTAGTTGAGACATCAATCTGATCTTGAAATAGAAGACATACTCTATATGAAATTGATCTTAACCTTAAGAAAACAGTCTTCCAGAATATCCAGAACTTCCAGAAAACTCTTTCAGAACTATATAACAGTTACTCTAACAAGTAACCCTCTGACAAATATTCTGTAAATTCTGAAAGTTCTTAAGTCATTTCTTTGAAAGTATTTATATATTTTGAAGGTCTCTTAATATTGACTAACTATTGGCTAAAAAATATAAGATAAAAAGTTACTAGAAATGATATAAAAGTTATACCATAATGGTGTTTTTTTTTTTTTTTTTTATAGTTACTTGGACTTCTACTTTTATTACTAATTATAAACTAATTTAAGTTATATTAATACAAAGGTAATACTGTACCTTTCACCCAACCCTACACCATAATAGTGTTATTGTAAAGTTATAATAATACTATTTAATGATATTATTTCTATATATAAACTATGAAGAATTATTCTGGATTTTGGCTGAGACTTTATAATATAATATATTACATTATAAAGTAGTAACAGACTTCACTGAAAGGAGATAAGACCTCTCCCAGAGTCTAGTTCTGATCTGGTGATTACAGATGATAGTATAGATACTGGTGAGACTAGTCTTATATTGAATAGTATAGAAATTCTCTATAGTCAGACATTCATAAGTATCTGGACCTAAGAAGTAGGTACTTAAAATAGACTAATAAGTTTATTGAAGACTTCATTCTCATATAACTATATATTATTATTATAATACTCTTACAGATTAAAGTCATTTATAAGATCTAACTCAATTTGACTTATTAATTGATCACTAAGACTACCAATTTCTGCAGGAGTTATTCCTCTTATATAACTAATAGTATAGAACATTCTATGGAGTAGTTAATAGATATGAACTAAAATATACTATCTTAAAATAGAGATATTATATTCATCCATAACCTCTGATAGGGTTAAGCCACTATTTACTAAGAGTCTATCAGCCTGATATTTTCTTAGTATTTGAAAGTATCTTATGATTAATTATATTCTTGCAGCAATCTCATCAGCAGCTTCTAAAAACTGCTCTATATTATAAGTAGCTAGATCAATATATTCTTAGTTATACTGGTATTAATGATCAAAGACTACTTTTCAGAGAACTTCATAGATATATTTAGAAGGTGAGAGTATAATTTGTTTATATTTAGTTTTGTTTTAGAGAAGTGTCTTTGAGTTTGTAGAGTAATTGTTTAGTTAATTATTTTCTAGAGTCAATTTACTAGTCTTTTATTTATTTGCCAAACAAACCATTTTAGTATATAGTAACTATAATTTCATAGTTTATCATGATTTAGTTTAGTCCATGAAGTCACTAGTCTTGAAGATCTTACTAGCTTCTAATATCAGAGTACTGATAATATCAGTAGCTAATTTTAATATATTTTAGTTTCTATAATATTATAGACTATTTTAGCTTATGATATCAATGTGGCTATAGACTAATTTAGTTTCATACTATTTTAGCATCCTTAGTTTATTTCTGAGATATATTTATAGTAATGTCAGTATAAGTATACACTAAATTAGTATAAAGACTAGTGTGACTACTATGATATCACTAGTTAAAGAGAGCTGAAATTAGTGTAAAATCATTATGATCCTACTGATATTCTTGGTTTTTCTAGTATATAACCTTATTGATAATATGAATCCAATGATATCAGCTTAATGATATTATCTTTTGTGATATTGGAGTGTAATTTCATTATATTATTCCCTTTTTAAAATTTAATATTCTTATTAAATAGTCTTTCTCAATTTTTAATATCTTTATTGAGTTTTCTTATTTTGATATAGTGTTGTTATACTATTTGGATGGTCAAAAGTCTAGAAATATTCATTTTTTCAGAAAGTAGTATACTTATAGTAATATGTTAAATTTATATATTAAAGAGTTATATATTTAATACTATATATCAGAAGTAATTTGATATTAATTACTGCTAGAGAATTTTCTTCAATGAAATCTTCTTAAATATCTATGTCTCATTTTCCACCAATAATATGGGAAGAATAGGCTGACTTTTAGTTTTGCTGTTTTTCCTTTTTAGGGCTTATAGAGTTTTATTTAAATAAGGTATTTTTGAGATAATAATTTTTTATCTCTTTTTCTTTTTGAGATCTTAGTAGAGTCTTCTCAAAGTTTAGAGCTCAGTTTTACTATATAATTAAGAAGTCTTAATTTGATTCTTAATCTTTAGACTATAATGTAGTTAAATTTATTTTTAATAAAATTTATAATATTTTTTATTTTT
>RBNI01000132.1:0-40799 GCA_003990745.1 Jimgerdemannia flammicorona | reverse complement strand
AAAAAAAAAAAATATATATATATATATATATATTTAAATATTTTAATTAAATTAATACTTTAAACTTATAAGAATAAATAATAGAATATTTATTAATTTATTATTATACTTATTTAAATAAATTAATAAATATTAAGTAACTTAATTTTATATATATATAAAATATATTATTAATATATTGAATTCAAATATTATTTTGTCTAAAGAAGGCTATTTAAGTATATTTTCTACTTATAATAAATTATAATTTATTTATTAAATAAATTAGTTACAGTTTGAGATTATATAAATTATTATAGTATTAAATATATATAGAAGAATAATAGGAGAATAAATAGAAGATAGTATTCTCTCTAAGTATAAATATTCTCCAGAGTGACTCACTGTCTCCTATTTTGTATATTCTATCTTTAGAGCTATTGATAGATAGAATTCATTGCAAGGTAGTGAGGCTCTCTATATTTGGAATTGTCTAGAAGGTTGGGGCCTTTGTAGATGATATAGTAATTGACCTTGGATCAATTGTAGATATAGAGGTACTTAAGAAAATAGTAGAGTGATATGAGGTATACTCTGGAGTGAAACTCAACTAGTATAAGTATGAAACAATAGTATTGGACAATAATCTAATAGGAGGAGATATTATTGAAATAATTATTTCTGCTGGAGATACTGTGCAGTACTTAGACATTTTTCTTTGAGTCTATAGATCAGTCTTATCTAGAACTTAGTGGGAGCTGCAGGTTGTTATTTAGAGAGAAGCCCTGTAGAGCTGAGGTGGTCATCATATCTCTTTAGTAGGCCATATTTCAATCTTGAGTATCTACTGGCTGCTGAAGCTGTGGTATTTAATATATTATTTGAACTTTCTAATCTGAGTAGTGAAGAGGCTATTGAAGCTAATTAAGAACTAGATCTGAGCTAGAAGGCAGCAATGGTGATCCTTGTTTCCATTTTATGGCAGTAGAGGATAAAGTAATAAGGATCCCTAGTACCTAGGTTAAGGCTAGGAGTCCTTCTTATGTGGGTCCTCATGGCTCTTCTGATGTTCTGGAACATCCTTTCTTTGACTGAGGTGCCTTAGTGGTTCCTTGACCTTGAGGTTTAGCAAGCAGCAGGCATTTTGTTTAGTCTTATTGAGTTACTACTACTATAGTTCCTTAATCCTTCTTTTATATTTCTCAAGATACCTATACTGTGGTCATAATGACTTACAGTTAGTTATTATTGCTTATCTTATAGTCTGGATGAGTTATACTGTATGATCTTTTTGTGCTCTGATCTAGTGGCTTGCAAGAAAAGGCTGTCTCTTATGTTGATATCATTATTCTGAGATTACTGTTATATCAGATATTACTATAAAGAGTTGGCTACTTTATATAAGATAAGGACTGAAAACTTAGCAGTTAGAGATTTGAACTACTTAGGGAAAAACTCTTATTATTTTGAGTAAGCTTATTAATAGTAACTATATCTATATATAAAAGTATATCAAGCTAATAAGTAGAGATAGAGGTATATATTTTATCTTAAAGTCTTAGATGAGAACTTATATTCTTAAGATTAACTAGTAATTTCCGGATAGTATCATATTCAAGATAGTCTATCTATTTGACTAGGTATTCTAATTAATAGTAGTAAATTCTCTTATCTAAGATTTTCTCAACTTTATACTCAATATGATCTTCAATAATTACAGAGACTAAAGGCTTGAGAATTTGACTAGAGTAGAGTAGTAATTAACTAATTCCAGATCTTAAGGTGAGATATATGAAAGACTAAGTATACTTTTATAGTTTCAAGTAGATTAAGATAGTAGGAGAATATAAAGACTTATTCTATAATTTTAAAAGGTCTAATAAACTTGAGTTAAAACTTGTTTAATAGATAGTTGACTTGAGATTATATCTTGAGATTTTTAGTAAATAATAAGACTTGATCACTAATAATATAGATAATATTTAGTATTTCTTATCAGTATACTTTACTTAATACTATTAGGTCTTCTGGAGATTTACAGTAGTAATTTTGAATAGTTTATTTATTTTATCTAAGGTTTTTAGTAGTGAGAACTTATATTTGACTACATTTCTAAAAGAGAACTAGACTTGCAGGGGTCTCAGAGTCTTGACTATAAAGTATATAGCTAGAAAGAAGAAAGACTAGTAGATAATTTGACTATATTATTATATATAAATTCTGTATAAATCAGATAGTAGTTTCAATTATCTTGCTTATAAGAAATATAGTTTTTAAGTATCTATTCAAGAGTTCTGTTCAAGTACTTATTTTGTCCTTTAGTTTAAAAGTAGAAGATAGTAGATATAGTAATTTGTATTTAGAGTCTTAAAAAGAACTTACTAAAAGTAGCTGAAAAATTTGAAATCTCAATCACTAATAATAACTCATAATAGACTATAATAGTAGAAAATTAACTTAAAGAAGATTCTTGCAATCTCAGAAATAGTAGTATTAGTTATAATAGATTTAGTAACTATAGTCTTAGTCAGATAGTTAATAAATACAATTATAGCATTAGTACTAGACTTAGTTTGAGGTAATTGTATTATAAAGTTCATTGTAACTTACTCAAACTTCTTGACAGAATTGATAATAGCTAGAGTAAAACAGCTGATACTTGATTGCTAGACTTATTATACTGGCAGAGATCATAACTAGTAATATAGCTCTTGATTTTCTTAATTATATTGAGTCAGTAGTAGTAATATTAAAAATTCTTAATAGTTTTCCTAATTTCAAGATAACTAGTAAGTAGAGAGTCATAATGTTCTTACAATATCTTATAGTAAAGTTCTATATTATTTGGTAGATAAACTTTGTCTTAGTAGTAGATCAGATTATTCTTAATAATATATATATTCTTGAGCTTGTTTAAAAAACTCTAATAGTAATAATATCTTTCTTATAAGTTTATCTGATTTGGTCTAGAAATTCTGATATTAAGGTAACTTATATTATAGTAATAAGATCTGAGTATCTTGATAAGATATCTAGTATTATAAGTATCTTACTAGACTTATAGATAATTATTAGGTTGAAGGTTTGAAACTTTTGACTCTATTTAACTTATTGTTTTTTTTTTTTTTTTTTTTTTTTTTTTTTTAGAGTTACTCAGACTTTGTCATTTATTACCAGTTTATATATAAATTACATTATCTCCTCCCACTATCCAATCCTCATAGAAGAACCTCCCTCTCTATCTTTTCATACTTAAAAATCATCCTATCTTTCATAACCCCAACCCTCTCCCCACTCTGTCCACATATTCTCTCCACTAAATAATACTACCAACCACCTTGTAGTCCCCAACCATGCCACCAGCTCATTAGAGTATCCTCCATCAATCTTTCCCATCACAATAGTTGTGTCCCTAAATTTGGACATCTCTCATCCTCAAACACAAATAACTAGTAATCTGCCAACCCTATCTATATAACCAGTACCCACTCTAAAGTAAGCTACTCCTTTCCAATCTCTCCCACCAATCTATCCCACAAGTTCTCCCACTGACCCCTCACACCATCTCCTCTCTGTATGATATCCAACCTCTTCCCAACTGCTATCCAGAAGTTACTGAGCACCTTGCACTCTCCTAGCCAATGTTCAGATATCTGTACAAAGCTCTCTTCCTGTCCAATATTATAGCACTTCTTATAGTCAAAGTTTCCCCCTTCCACCAGATGGCCAGAGTGAAAGTTGAGCATGATATTCCTCCTCAATATGTACCACCAGATCACTTAATACTTCAGTGGTAGCCACTGCCAAACCTCAGTACTCTAGGTCCAGATTTGATTCCAGTTCCACTCTTTACTGATACCTACCAACTGCTATCTGCTAGGCCACAGATCCTGCCCCAACTCCCTCTGGTACTCAACCCCATCATCAATATCAAAGTCACTGAGGGAGATGTCCCCTAGCAGTACTTAGTTCTATCTCTATATTTCTGGGCCCTAAGGCCTTTCTCTCTCATCTCTCTACCAATAAATATCAATACAGTGTGCCCCATTGGTGACTCCCCACCAGAAGCCCTTAAATCATATGTGCCCATTTTTCTGAAATCCAACCAAGGACAGAAGATCTCCTGTGGAGCCTCTCAGTAAGGACCTTATCTCCCAGACCTTCTTCAATAGAGAAACCCAGCTGCTGCCCCCTAGCTCAACAGCTCTCTTCAGCCACCATACTATTAGGTAGTACAACCTCTTTAGAAAGTCAACCAGCCCAAGTTCCTCTCTAGCCACTAGTAAGGATAAGATTTCCCAGCTAATCTGACTCCTCCTCCCAGCCCAGATCCACCCCTTGGCTAGTTTCAGCAGTCTCTTCACCACCCAGACCAGGAAGTCTAGATGATAAGCTAAATAAAACAACTTTGATAGCCAGTAAGCATTCAAGATAGAAACATGCCCTGCCAGAGATAAGTAGCAGCCTCCCCAGCTCTGCAGGGCCTCCTCCCAGATAGCAATCTACTACTTCTACCAGAGTTTTGGAAGAACTGACTTATATACTGAAAGATAGATGCTCAAGTACCTCACTGTCTCCTCAGAAGAGACAATTGTTCTGATGACATCTCCCTCTCATCAGGCCATTACCCAGCACTACTATTTCACACTTATACCAATTGAGTTTAACTCCAGAGTATGCCTCATACCACTCTATAGTCTCCCTCAGTTTCTATAAGAGGGTTGCTTTTTAGGGTAACCATTATATAGTTCTGGAAGGGTTTTCTGGAAGTTCTGGATATTCTGGAAGACTGTTTTCTTATGGTCAAGATCAATTTCATATGGAGTACATCCTCTATGCTTATTGATTTCAAGATCAGGTTGATGTCTCAACCAAAGTCCTTTTTCGGACTAGTTCTGGGTGTTCAGGATTTTCTGTATTTCAGGAAGTTCAAGAAACTAAGACCAGCTTAGTTGAATTGGCATATCGCTGCAGACAATACCCAATTAGGAAATTTCGTGATGGGGTTAGGAGTGGGACCTAATGGGGAGCGGATTTACTTAAGAGTGGTTTATGGGTTATTAAATAGGTTTATTTGCTATTCATGATATTGCTATACTAGGAGTAGTTATGTAAAGAGATATTGTGGGGAAGTGCTCAGGAGTTGTGTTCGGATTGTTCAAGTCTGAGATTCTGAGGTCTGGGAGAGGGGGTATTTATACTAGTGAGGGGCTATCTGGACTATGCTAGATATGGATGTAGCACTAAGTGCTTTGCTGAGTCGGACTGCAGTCATATAGTACAAGGGTGATCTGATATATCAAGAGATCATCTGACTGCTGAGTCAGTTCACAGTTATGTCATATAAAGCTAATCTAACTATACTATGACTACTAAGCTATTTATAGGTTTAGGCACTGTCTGGATAGTCTTCGATGACATCACCATCGATGACATCATCTCTGATAAAGTAGTTGTCTAAGAAGAGTAGTTTGTGGATTACTTCTCCTTGTTGGCTGAGGTAATAATACATTGAAACTTCATCTCCATCCTACAGGATAGCATTGTCTGTTTCATATGCTGGATAAGGTGTTGGGGGGTGAAGAAGTGGTACATCATCTTCGTTTTCATCAGATTTGCTATCTGCATACCTTCTGTAGGTTACAGCACTATGAGTCGCGGGATTGTAGTATGCTGGTGGCTGTGGTTTATGTCACTCATACTTGGGTGGTGGGGTGGTTGGTTCAGTCTCAAGGGTTGTCTGAAGGTACAGGTTGTATTCTCCGATCTCTTTGTTGTAGTTGAAGTAATCAGAAGTAAATGTGGGTTGATATTCATGCCAGTGGTCATTGTCCCAATAAGTCTCATAGGCAGTTATGAACTGTTGTAAGTTCATTGGTAAAGTTGGCAGTGTGATCAGAGTTGGTAGAGATCCTTAGCTTGAGGTCATGTCAGCGTCAGAGGGATCATTATCTTCTGCTTCATCTTTGTCGAAGTGGATTATATCGTAGACATCTTTTATGGTGTATCCAACTTAGGGCATTTGCAGGATGTGGTCATCGGAGTGTGGGAAGGTTCTGTCAGTAGTCTGAACATATTCGAGATACTTGTGGTTGAGTTCTTGTATCATGTCGTCGATTTGGCCATAGGACAGAGTAGCAACCATTTCACTAGTAGTAACTCGGAGGTAGAGAATAAAGGTACTATACTCATAGAAGAGTTCTCGGTGTTTGCAGGTGATGAGCTTCTGATGTTGAGACATCTGGGTAATATCTGTATCATGATAGTATTCAACCATGTCTTCCAGGAGGCAGCCGATCTGGTAGTAGCTTGAGATTTGTCCAATCCAGTGGGCCTTGTTAAGCATGTTCAGGGCATTCCATTGGGCTTCCATGAAGTAGAGAGGTACTAGGCTATGGATATTCATGAGGAGTAGAGGGGGTGTAGCTCAGTTGACAATGGCATTCCAAATGTCAGTGCGGATGCAGTTGTAGATCTTGGTGGTCATGTTTGTGTATTTGGAAGTTGTGGTTGTTATTTGTTTTGGTTCTGCTTTGACACATCTCAGGGCTCAGTATATATGCATTTGTTCTTGATTGGTAAGATTTCGTTTGTGTGAATCTTGTGTTCCATGACTTCATATTGACTCAGTTTTGTGTGCTATGACTTCTGTTTGACTCAGCTTCATGATCATGCAGGTGATTTCCAGATTTGTTCAGAGGTCGCATGTAATTTCAGTGGCTTGTTAAGAGGGTGACATGTAATTTCTGTGGCTTGGAGGTTGTGCACTTACAACTCTCTCCTTCTTAGCTTTCGACATCCTCGTCAGGGCCTTTTAATTTTGTTCTAGTGTTGTTACACTATTTGGGAGATCAAAAGTTCAGTAAAGTCCATTTTTTCAGAAAGTGGTATACTCATAGTACAGTTGCCTAATGCATTGGATTCACACATTAAAGGGTCATGTATTCAATGCTGTATGCCGGAAGTGATTCTGACATCATTCACTGCTGGAGAATTTCCTCTAAGGAATCTTCTTAAATGTCTATGCCTTGTTTCCCACCAGTGATACAGGGAGAATAGGCTGGCTTTCAGTTTTGCTATTTTTCTAGAGGATTGGTATTCTTGACTTGCTGAGTTCTTGATTTTTGTTCATGATAATTATAGTGTTCGGGAGGGTATAATATATAGTATGAACTGATAGATGCAGGAGTGTTCAGATTTAGTTGTTCAAGGAATTGTATTCCTGAACTAAGTCAGTAGCATTCTGGAGATTGGTCTTAGGTTCCCATGTTACATCATGGATCGGATAACCTTTCTATTTAATGAGATACTCAGGGTAGTTCTTGTGACCACGTCTGTTGAGGATTTGTTCAACTTTGTATTCTTCCTGGTCATTAATAATGACAGGTGCAGGTGGTTCTGTAGTTCGGTTCAGGAATAGTTCATCATTATTGTCATTGTATCGCTTGAGACATTGGACATTGAAGACTGGGTGAATCTTAATGGTGTCTGGTAGCACCAATTTGTAGGAGGTTGGAGAGACTTGTGAAATGACTTCAAATAGTCCAATGAACTTGCTGTTCAGCTTTGTAGATAGTCTGTGCTTGAGGTTGTCAACTCAGTATTCTCAGATGTCTAATAGAACTTTTTCTCCAATATCAAAGGTTTCTTCTCAGTGATGTTGGTTAATATACTGTGACTGTTGTTCTTGAGCTCACAATAAATTCTCAATTGTGATCTGGCTTAGATTATGCATTTGGAGTAAGAATTCTTCAACAGCTTCAACTGTAAAGGGTTCTTCAGTAGTTTGGATGAGTGTCAGAGGAGTGTTTGGGTTTTGTCCAGTGTTGGCGAAGAATGGGGTCATTCCAAGAGAGGCTTGTTTGCTGTTGTTATAGGCAAACTCGACTGCAGTGAGGTGTTCATGCCAATTATCTTGTCTATAGGAAACATACTTTCTTAGCATTTGTTCCAGAGTTCGGTTCATTCTTTCAGTTTGGCCATCAGTTTCAGAGTGAAAGGCTGTAGATAGTGCAAGTTTCATTCCAAGGTGCACATGGAGGGCTTTCCAAAAATGGCTGGTGAATTTTAGGTCTCAGTTACTAACAATGATCTTAGGAAGACCATGATAGCAGAAGATATTGTCAAACAAGAGTGTGGCTATGTCTGGTGCTATTGCATTGGTGGTAGTTAGTACAAAGTAAGCTTGTTTGCTGAGATAGTCCACAAAGACAACAATTACATCTTTCCCATTCTTGGTTCAGGGTAGTTGTACAATAAAGTCCATAGAGACTTGTTCCCAATTAGTGGATAGTACTGGGATAGGGTAGAGTAGACCAGGTTTTGCTAGTGTTGAAGACTTGTTCCGTTGGCAGGCATCACAGGAAGTGATGTAGGTTTTGAGTTGATCTGCCATTTGGGGCCAATAGAAGTTTCGGGAGATGACTTCATAGTATTTATCAAATCCTAAATGTCCAGCTGTAGGGGCATCATGACATTCAAATAGGATAGTCTTTCGGAGGTCTTGGTTGTTTGGAATATACAATCTGTCCTTGTAGTAGATAGCATTGTCCCTAAGTTGGTATTGGTTGTACTGGGTATACTTGTTAGCATTATTACTGTTCATGATTTCTCAGAGTGCTTGAGCTTTCTTATTATCAGCACATGCTGCGATAATTTATTCCATGATGGAGTTTGTAACCACAGCGAGAGTTTGGATAACTTCTTCAATGGGTGGTCTGGAGATTGCATCGGCAACAATGTTTTCCTTGCCAGGGCAGTACTGGATTTCATAGTCAAAGTTGGTGAGGACTTTCATCCATCTGGCTTGCTTTCGAGAAAGGGTAGCCTGGGTCTTGATGTTGACTAATGACTTGTGGTCAGTCAATATGGTGAAGTGTGCTCCTTCCAGGTATGGTTGCCATTTGATCAGAGTGTCTACGATGGCTAACATTTCCTTCTTGTGGGTTGCGTAGTTGATTTCAGCATTATTGAACTTGTGGGAGTGATAGGCCACAGGGTGTCCTTCTTGCATGAGTACTTCTCCAAGAGCTAGGTTAGAGGCATCAGTAGTAACTTCATATGGTAGGGTAGGATTTGCTGCTTGAAGTACTGGAGTGGTTATCAAGGCATCTTTCAATGCTTGAAAGGCTGTATCTTGTTTGGGTCCCCAATTTGCAAGATTGTTGAAGTCTTTCTCTTGTTTCATGGTTCAGGGTTGTTTTTCTTTCTTACTGTGCTTGGTCATTTGAGTAAGGGCAGTGGCGATTTTGGCAAAGTTGGCAACAAATCGTCTGTAATAGTTTGCTAATCCCAGGAATAACTGGAGGTCTTTCAGCTTCTTGGGTCTGGGCCAATCCTTGATTGTGGAGATTTTGCTGGGGTCCACTTTGATTCCATTTGGTGTGACAATGTGTCCAAGGAATTGGATTTCTTTCAGGAGAAATTTGCACTTGCTGAGTTTTGCAAAGAGTCAGTTTTCTCGGAGTTTCAGTAGTACTAGCTCCAGGTGTTCAAGATGTTCCTCCAGGGTTTTGCTGAAGACTAGGATGTCGTCAATATAGACAACAACAAATTTGTCCAGGTATGGATGCAGAATGGTATTCATCAGTGTCTAGAAGGTTGCAGGAGCATTAGTTAGGCCAAAGGGCATAACCAGAAATTCAAAATATCCATAGCGAGTTCGGAAGGCTGTCTTGTAGATGTCTTCTTCTTTCATAGCAATTTGCCAGTAACCATTTTGTAGGTCAAGAGAGCTCATGAATTGTGGGTTGGTAAGTCTATCGAATATTTCATCGATTCTGGGTAGTGGGCAACAGTTTTTAATGGTCTGTTCGTTGAGATCATGGTAATCAATGCACATTCGCAGGTCTCCTCCTTTCTTGACAACAAAGAGGACTGGTGCACTATAGGGTGATATACTGGGTCTGATGAATCCTTGTTCTAGGAGTTTGTCAATTTCTTTCTTGAGTACATTGATTTCTCTCGGAGACATGTGGTAGATTGACTTGAAGGCTGGCTTGGCATCTGGAATAGTCTTGATGGCATGGTCCACTGCTCGTTTGGGAGGTAGGCCTTTTGGGAGTTTCTTTGGGAATATGTCTTGGAATTTCTGAAGTAGTGGTCTGACACGGCTGTTAACTTTGGAAAAGTCTTCTTCTGAGTTCTCGGGTTCTCCTTTGGATAGGCGGATGGAGATGGCGAAGAGAGGGCATTTCTTGGTCAATTTCTTAAGTTGTAGATTGTTAATGTGGGTGATCTTTGGTCCAGGGTTACTGGAGTTGAGTGGGTCCTTTTTGCCTTGCAGTTTGAAGTTGTGGCATCCTTTCTTGATGGTCAGAGAATGGTTTACTCAATTGATCATAGGGTTCTCTTGTTTTAACCATGGAGTTCCAAGGATGATTTCATTGTCAGGGAGTGGCACGATCTGGAGGGTAACATGTACTTGATAGTCACCAATTCGGAAGGGTAGATTGCGAACTTCCTTGCTAATGACATGTGAGGTTCCATCAGCTGTAGCAACTGCTTGAGTTTGTTATACCAGAGAGGTAAAGACCTTGAGTCTGTTGGCTGTTTCTTCATTGATGAAGTTGCCTGAGGCACCACTATCTATCATGATCTTGACAGGTACTCAGTTGACAAAAGCTTTAAGTGTAAGTAGTTTGTCTGATCCAATGGTAGTGATTTCGGTTGTAGGAGTTTTCCTTCTATTGGTTCTTCTTTGAGCCAGTTCATTGATACAAGAGAAGTAATCATCAATTATTTGGGAAGAGTACATTCCAATGCCATGGGGGCATCAGCCACTTGGTACATATCCATCTTCGATTTTCTTGTAGAATTGTTCTTCTTTGTTCATGGTAGATTGGGCTGGGGCCTAAATCCTTTGGATCCTCGGATAGTGGGCAGTAGTTCAGGGACTTCCTTGACTGTCAGGGTTGACTCAATTTTTTTGAATAGGATCTGGGCAATACAGAATCCAATGGAAATCTTGAAGGGTGTCCAACTGTGATTTCAGATGAGGACAATAATTTCGCCTGTGTAATCTTCATCAATGACTCCTCTTTCTACTGAGAGTCCTTTCAATGCTAGGCTGCTGCGACAGCATATTCTTCCAACATGTCCTTCAGGAATTTGGATACTGATTCCTGTGTAGACTTGCTTGACTTCTCGGTTAGAGACTGTAGCTTCTTCGGCTGCATATAGGTCATATCCAGCTGCTTTTTGACTTCCTTTGGTTGGGGCCTTAGCAGTTTATCTTAACTTGACAAAGTCTAGTATTCTGGTGGTCAGATTGTTGAGATGGTGCAGAGTGGTAACAGTTGCTTGTGTTGCTGTTCAGGGTTTTCAGTTAGGGCAGATACTGGCCATGTGTCCTGTCTTTCAGCAATAGAAGCATGCTCCACTTCTTCTAAGTTCATTCCTTTCACCTTCAGTGAGTTTCTTGAAGGTACTCGGCTGGGTGGGTTCATGATTTCTAGGTGTCCACAAAGTGGATGTTGAGGGAGCTCAGGATGCTTCCTGCTTGGGTTCTTCTTTCTTGGTCCAAGTCTTTTCCTTGTTGTTGAATTGTCTTCAGGGCAGAATAGGTCCAGCTGTTAGAATCTGCTTGATCATAGTCTTAATTCTTGCCAGGCACCATTGTTGGTGGTCACAACCAACTAGGCATTCTTGTTCTTGGATTTTTCTAGTAAGCCATTCAGGCAGGGCATCAAATAAATGATCTGCTCTTGTACCATTTTGTGCTTCATCATTGGCAATATATCCTAGGCCAACGGTGTTCAGGAGTGACTTGAGTTTTGTACAGAAGGTTTTGAATTCCTCTTTGCCATGTATATCGAATTTGAGATTGCAGAGTTTTACTCAGGATTCAGCGATCATGGTTTCACTGCAATATTGAGCAATTATGAGTTGTTTAAGTCCAGGGGCTGTAGGATGGGCTCCATATCCTGGGGCATTATTTGCTGCATTCTGAGCAACTACTGCAGGTTGGGTGTCCCATGTGAGGGGTTTTTTGGGAAGAGTTCACCACCATTCTTCGGCAGGTCCTTGGAAGAATGTAACAACTTGGCGGACATAGGCTGTAGTGGTAGCAAAGAGTTGTTCCAGAGTGTAGTCTTGATTGTTTGTCAGAATGCAGTCAGCAACTCGCTCATTGGTCCATTGATTGGCTTCAAAGTTGGTGTCAACTACACTAATGAAGCTTTGGACTTCTTGTGCAGAACCATTGAAGGTAGGTAGACTCAGATTTTTTGTAGGTTGGGTCTGTTTGGCTAAGGCAATAATGGTTGCTGCCATTATGGCTACCTGGGCTATAAGGTCTAGAATCTGTTGATTCACTATATTGTTTACTGGAGGTGGTTGGACTACTGGTAGTGGTGTTACTGGTACTACTTGAGGTACTGGTGCAGAGTGTGAGGGTGTTCTTTGAGTCTGTGTAAGTTGCTGGAGTAGTAGTTGTGGGTCTGGAGTAAGGGCTTGATAGATAGCTGTCTGTTGCTGTGTAGGTGTATTCTGTCCTGATGGAGGTATGTCTCCTTCGGTGGTGTATCTGGGATCGAATTCACTGAGATACTCCTCCTCCTCTTCAGTTTGGTCTTTGTGTAATTGGGTTTGCTCAGTGTCAAAGTAAACAGAATCAGTTGTATATCTGATTTCAGATAGACTCAATTCAAAGTCAAGTTCTGGTTCAGTATTGGTTTCGGATTCAGGTAGGGCAGTAGCAGGGCCTGCTTCAGGTTCGGGGTCAGGTAGTTGATGAAGGGTTTCTCTTGCTTCTTCCTTAAGAATATGGTGGGCCTTGCTGTTCTGGAATCGGTAGTATAACACAGTCTTGGTCCTGGTTCGGTGAAAGTCGGTAGAGTTGAGCCACTTGGCTACAGAGGCTTGGGCTTCATGAGGAACTAAGACTAGAAAGACTGCTGCTGGTTGTCCTAGGTCACTCAGATTTGTGGAGCTGACAAAACTCTTGTTGAGAAGAGTAAAGAAGGCTTCTATAAGACCTTCTTCATCCTGACTTGCTGGGTGTAGTGCAAGGAGTTCGGTGAATAGGGTTTTGCCTATTTGCTGATTTAATCAGAGTACTTCTTTCTTAGAATGAAGTTTGTCCCACTTGTTGCAGGTGTGGAGGTCAAATTGTCCTTGTACGTCAGGTTCAATTCTCTCCAGATTGTCAGATGGTTCAGGATAAATTTCAGTTCAGAGGTTGGGCTTTATACCAACTTGCAGGAATTCGCAGAAGAGTTTGTAGCAGGGTGAGGAAGTGTCTTGAAGTGGAATTGGATTATAAACCACTGCTACCAAGTTGTAAGAGGGTTGCTTTTTAAAGTAATCATTACGTAGTTCTGGAAGGGTTTTCTGGAAGTTCTGGATATTCTGGAAGACCGTTTTCTTATGGTCAAGATCAATTTCATATGGAGTACATCCTCTACGCTTATTGATTTCAAGATCAGGTTGATGTCTCAACCAAAGTCCTTTTTTGGACTAGTTCTGAGTATTCAGGAGTTTCTGTATTTTAGGAAGTTCAAGAAACTAAGACCAGCTTAGTTGAATTGGCGTATCGCTGCAGACAATACCCAATTAGGAAATTTCATGATGGTGTTAGGAGTAGAACCTAATGGAGAGCGGATTTACTTAAGAGTGGTTTGTAGGTTATTAAATAGGTTTATTCGCTATTCATAATATTGCTATACTAGGAGTAGTTGTGTGAAGAGATATTGTGGAGAAGTATTCAGGAATGTTCTTGTGTATTCGAGTCTGAGATTCTGAGGTCTGGGGGAGGGGGTATTTATACTAGTGAGGGGCTATCTGGACTATGCTAGATATGGATATAGCACTAAGTGCTTTGCTGAGTCGGAATGCAGTCACATAGTACAAGGGCGATCTGATATGTCAAGAGATTGTCTGACTGCTGAGTCAGTTCACAGTCACATTGTACAAAGCTAATCTAACTATACTATGACTGTTAAGCTATTTATAGGTTTAGGCACTGTCTGGGTAGTCTTCAGTGACATCACCATCGATGATATCATCTCTGAAGAAGTAGTCATCTAGGAAGAGTGGTTTGTGGATTACTTCTCCTTATTGGCTGAGGTAATAATACATTGGAACTTCATCTCCATCCCACAGGATAGCATCATCTGTCTTATATGCTGGGTAAGGTGTTGGTGGGTGAAGGAGGGGTGCATTGTTTTCACTTTTATCAGATTCACTGTTTGCATATCTTCTATAGGTTATAGCACTGTGAGTCGCAGGGTTGTAGTAAGCTGGCGGCTGTGGTTCATGTTGCTCGTACTCAGGTGGTGGAGTTGTTGGTTTAACTTCAAGAGTTGTCTGAAGGTACAGGTTGTGTTCTCCGGTCTCTTCATTGTAGTTGAAGTAATCGGGAGTGAATGTAGGTTGGTATTCATGCTAGTGGTCATTGTCCCAATAAGTCTCATAGGTAGTTATGAACTGTTGTAAGTTCATCGGTAAGGTTGGCGGTGTGATCAGGGTTGGTAGAGATCCTTGGCTTGAGATCATGTCAGCATTAGAGAGATCATTGTCTTCTGCCTTGTCTTCGTCGAAATGGATTATATCATAGACATCTTTCATGGCATATCCAACTTGGGGCATTTGCAGAATGTGGTCATCAGGGTGTGGGAAGGTTCTGTTGGTAGTCTGAACATATTTGAGATACTTGTGGTTGAGTTCTTGTATCATGTCATTGATTTGGCCATAGGACAGGGTAGCAACCATTTCGCTGGTAGTAACTCAGAGGTGGGGAATAAAGGTGCTATACTCATAGAAGAGTTCTCAGTATTTGTGGGCGATGAGCTTCTGGTGTTGAGACATCTGGGTAATGTCTGTGTCATGGTGATGTTCGACCATGTCTTCCAAGAGGCAGCTGATCTGGTAGTAGCTTGAGATTTGTCCAATCTGGTGGGCCTTATTAAGTATGTTCAGAGCATTCCATCGGACTTCTATGAAGTAGAGGGGTGCTAGGCTATGGATGTTCATGAGGAGCAGAGGGGGTGTGACTCGGTTGACAATGGTATTCCAAATGTCAGCGTGGATGCAGTTGTAGATCTCGGTGGTCATATTTGTGTGTTTGGAAGTTATAGTTGTTGTTTGTTTTGGTTCTCTGTTTTGACACATCTCAGTGCTCAGTATATATGTATCTGTTCTTAATTGGTAAGATTCTGTTTGTATGAATCTTGTGTTCTGTGACTTCGTATTGACTCAGCTTTGTGTACTGTGACTTCTGTTTGACTCAGCTTCATGATCATGCAGGTGATTCCCAGATTTGTTCAGAGGTCGTGTGTGATTTCTGTGGCTTGTTAAGAGGGTGACGTGTGATTTCTGTGGCTTGGAGGTTGTGCACTTACAATATCCAGCATTTAATCAAATAGAGAAGTTTGAGAGCAAGTTATTTAGTATGAATAATACTAGTATTATTATTAAGACTTAGGAGTTGACATTCAAATCAGAGCCAATCATTCTTGATTAAGAAGTCTATTGATCTGCTGGAGTATTTAATGATGAAGAGAACTATATTATTATTAATAATTATAGAGAGATGATTGTAATGATAGTAAGAAATCTCTATAGTAATAAGCTTCATTACTATATTATTAAAGTTTGTGAGGATTGCATCAAATACTAGATAATAGAAAAGAGAAGATATAAAAAGTAGAGAGAGGGAGTTTGAATGAGAATTAGATATACTACAATATTGGCAAAGGGTGAGTTCTCTGGAGTTTTTCCAAAATTCTCTATATTTATCTCCTTTTTTTTCAAGATTTTCTTTATTGATATATTCTTGTTAAATTTTTAGAGATATATAAGATTCTATACTTTTATTAGAACTTTAGAAGTACTGTCAAAGAACAAGCTACATATAAGTATGATATGGTCTATATAGTAATAGTAGTTATGATCTGAGGTTCTTTGAGTAGATTGCTAGAGTAAATAGCAGACCAGTTTAATAGTACTCTTGATATAGCTGTATGTATATTTTTGATATAATTTAGCATACTATATGAGGTGAGAAGCTCGACTTTTTTTTGGTGCAGCCCAAGGGTCTCTGTCTCTTATATACAAAAAGAACAAACTAGATACTGTCTGTTTTAATATATTTCAAGCTAGGGCTCCTAGGGCTTGATAAAGAGTAAGCATCCTCCAGCATAGTCTAGCAATATGAGGTCCTGGGCCGAGAGTTTATCTAACTATATACTTGTATTACATTGGGGTATATTGGGTACAATATTTATATATAGACAATAATATTACTCTGATAATATTTAATATTCCAAAAAGAAAGACCCCAACTTAGGAGAATAGTAGTGATATCTAATATAATCTTATCTATAGTTTTGAGGTCCAATTTACAGTCAACATGGCCATCCACATAACCTCTATAGTACTGTTACCTTCAAGAAGAGCTCAGATACTATAGTTATTATACTTATAATAGATGATAGACTCATCAAGGCCTGAGATTAGTAGATGAAGCAGTTTTGTAAAAATTAGATAGTCTTTTGTAAAGGTTGGACAGTTAGACATGTCTTTTTATAGCACTAGTTTTAGCTTTTTACTAGGCTCTACTGGTCTCTTGGTTCTGCTTTATGATACTACTGGTGTGATACTACAGCATAAAGCCAGGGTATCTGTGGGATCTAAATTTGTACCAGAGTCTAATCTGTACTGGAATCTGACTGCTTGAAGTTGCTTCTTATAATAGATAATTGGACTATAAATTCTGTCTGCTCTCTCTAATCTAGACTTTTGCACAAACTTATAGCTTGAGATTACTCCTTACTACTAGTAGAGGGCTACAAATTTTGTATGCTTTCTCTACTAACTCTGCTAACCTCTATCTTACTTAGGCTGGTGAGGAGCTATAAATACTGGTATACTCCCTCTACTTTATACTCTAAGCTAAACTCTCTTTTTTTTTTTTTTTTTTTTTTTTTTTTTTAAAAAAAAAAATAATATATAAAAAGTAATTTATTTCTGATTTTTTGTTTAATGCTACAGGACTCACCCTATTTTAGTAGCCTGTACTCCACCAAGACTTTAGGCATATAAGCTCAGATTGCCTCAGTATTTAGCATATATCTCTTAGAGAAAATAAGATCCACTTTATCAAAGAATATCTATTCAACTAAAGTACTAGTAGCAGAAATGGCCAGATAGTTCTGAGCTATACCATATAGGCTGGAGAAGTCTGTTTAATGCATCTATGGCTACATACCCCAGAGATTAGAATGGTGGTTAGAATGATAGTTAAAATTAGCTCTATCTAACTACCTGCAAAAAGACAATCTACCTTCTACTAGTTGAATATCTCTGTACTCTTCATTATATGATTGCTAGTAAGGTAATAGTAAGTTTATCTATTAATAGTAGTTCTTCTACTGATGGCTCTCTCTTCTTCTTTCTGCTGAAGTAAATATGTGATAAAAGAGATCCTTTAGTATATTTATTTAGACTTTAGTCAGAACCTTATAGTGATACATAGTTTTTTTAGTATGTTTCAATTATAACTTACTTGGCTTTCTCAATATAGTACTGCTCCCAGCTCTGATCTTTGTAGAATTGTAGCTTTAAGTATAAATCTAATACTGTTTTGAGAAAAAGAGTGAGTTTTGTAAGAGTTTCTCTTTTTTGAAAGAGACAACTACTATGCCAACATATGTATCTATATTGATTGAGTATATAGTGACATCTATTTTGAAGTAGTATGTATTTTCTAAGCTTGCTCAGAGTAACCTCTACAGCATTTCTCTGATCTGAGCTAAACCAGAAATCATCACTACTCTCTAGCCTATCCTTGATCTTATTCTCTAGTTGATCAATCAAAAGATTATATATCAGTATTGTAGAGCTTATTATTAAGGTGGTTTGTTTGACTATATTCTTTATACAATTATTGAAATACTGATAGTTAAGAATAGTAAATTATTACATTACTGTATAGAGATAGACAAACTAAATATAGAGCTAAAGCAATTATCACTTACTTCTAAAACTCTGACAACATTTCTTAGTATATTCCACTCACTTTTATCTATAGCCTCACTCCATATTTCCTTATTAGCAACAACTGTAGAATCTATTGTTTTTTTAAAAAAAAAAAAAATCCATTTTAAAATTAATTAACAATCCTCAGTTATTTGAAATAATTTACTTTAACTAATCAAAATATATATATATATATATATATATATATATATATACTATAGCAAACTCCAGCATATACTAAATCAATATAAATGTTAAGTTCTAATACATACAGATATCTAATATCAGCTCTTTTGGGACTAAACTGATTGCTCTATACTATATAGTGAATTTTTCTCATTATTGTAGAGATAATCAGATCAATATAACTAGTTTGCATAGCTTGAAAACAATACTCAGAGTCTCTTTACTTCTAGATGTTTTGTCTATATATATAAGATAATCCTAAACAGCAAGATTCAGTACATGGACCTAATAATACACATGATAGTTTTTTATACTAAAGGCTATATTTTCCTATTGAAGGTTGGCTGCTAAAATTCAGAAAAATACTGTATTATTTAAAGTATTATCTATCATAATGGCCAAAATCTATACTTGAAATTTTTAGTTAACAAATTTATATAAAAATAAATGATTATTAAAATCTATTTTGTTTTAAGATTTCTCTCAAAATACCAACCAGATAGCAAACTATCTTAGTTGTCATCTCAAGCTCTCAGATATAACTAATAAAGTATCTGTAATGTTTTCTCCAGAATAAGAACTAGTAAGTTTGATAAAGTTAAGGGTAAGAGATTTAAGTTGCTAATCAAGATCAATCTAATGACTGATAATATCCAGAAATAAAATTGCATTGGGAATACATATCTATATTATAACAAACTAAGATATATCACCTGAATTATAACTCAGTCAGATGATGTGAACAATTAGTAACTTAGCTAGATGATATGAACATATAGCATAGTAACTAGATATAGCAATCATTGCTGTGGAAAACTATATAAATAGCCAGACTACCAGATAAGGTATATCTATGCAGGATCTGTACACCTGTGCTAGATCTGCACACTTGTGCTGGACCTGTATAACTTGCTATAAATAGTAAATCTATAGTTAGTCACATAGTAACCATAATGTATAAAATACCCCAAAGATAAGAGTGAATAAACCTCAGTTTCAAAATATAAAGCAAAAGACAAGTCTGCCTACTATACTTTGAGAGATACGTATATCTGCCAAAAGTCACTTGATCTAGGAAGGATTGCAATACTTAGGAGAAATGCCTGCTCTACAGCTACTACTAAGAGATTGTGAGCTTTGCCCCTTTCTTACTCTGGTCTACTTTCTGATATAAAGCCTTAGTTCACTTACCAGATAAGCCTGAAGAATCCAAGTTTTCTACCAAAGTTCAAGAAAGAACTTTACTACTATTTCCAAGTTATTCACATTCCCAAAGAGCCCACCTATTCTTGCTATAAGTCAGTCTCTTGACACAACTTTGCAGTAGAGCCAGTCTATGATGTAACTCTGTACAAATGAAGTCAGTCTTTGATATAACTTGCCAAGAATCCAAGTACTATTCCCAGAACCCCACTGATTCAGGAAGAATCTGTATCATCTAAGTTATCTGAGTTATTAGTTTATTCTCAGTGAGCCTGATATAAGAGAACCCACTGTCAGTATTATTTTCAGTAAGAAGAATTCATACCACTCTCTATTCTCAATAAGCTGCTGAGCATAATTTCTAGTGAGCTGATTCAGGAGAATCTGCAACATTCAAGAAGTCCACCAATTTAGGAGAATCCACACCCAAATTGAGCTACCTGCCAGAAATCACATACTTTTGAAAACAAGACTGTCACCTAGAAATTGCATACTTTTGGAGATCATTGTACTATATAGAGATCACCCCATCACTTAAGAAGGAAACTGCTAAATTGCCAGACTATCATATACAGAGATCATCATGCTATACATGAAATTCTACCAATTCCCAGTTAACCCAAAAAGGAAACTCATTCACACACAAATCACTGCTGTACCCAGAGAACCATCCCTAAGGAAATCCATATAAATTAACTACCACATGAACAGAGGAACTACTACTGTATCTAGATTGACTATTATACTACTAAACACTAATAAGGACTTCAGAAATCTTAGAACATTTTGTTGCTTTTTAACAAAGTAACTAGGGGCTCAAGCCAACTATATCAACTCCCAACCTTGTAATTTGCCTCTATTGAGCCTAGTACATTACATTTGAGGGCTCAACTGAGAAGATTTCAAATTGACATAACTTTTTAGCTCACAAGAACCCACAGTCAAACTGGACACATTTGATACAATAATAATCTTTATCACCACAGGAGAACCAGTTATTACCAGTATCTGAACAGGAAGAGAAGTAATTATCTCAAGACTTGCCAACTACCCAGTATTAGAAGGATTCCAACCAGAAGCCAATACAGTCAGAGATCTCCAAGCAGATCAACCAGACAACATAGGTGACCCTGTTGGACAACTTAAAGAACTTACACAAGAACTAGAAGATCTCATTATACAAGCCTGAGATCTTACAGCCAGATACCCCATACCAGTCTCACCAATCTCACTCATTGAACCTTTACCACCAGCCCTTGCAGAATTGGAAGTAGCTTCTACAAGAATACTTAGACTCATTCTACTTCATTCAAGGTCCAGAATACTATCCTCAAGATATCCAAGCACTCCCATCTCCAGTGACAGTTCAGAAAGTGAATCAGAGTCAGAATCTGAATCAGAATCTAAACCAGAACCAGAATTAGAAGAAAGTGATGATGAAATGGCCACCTTATTGTCAACCTTTGCAGGATACCTGGAGGAAGACCCCAGAGAATTCCTTGATAGAATTGAAGGAATTGCAGCTCTGAGGAATCTCTCAGATAAAAGAAAAATTGCCATCTATAAGGCCCAGCTCAGAGAACCAGCCAGAGGAATTTTCCACTGAACAGCAAATAACCCACATTTAGAACTGACAAGACAGATACAAGCAGCAGCATCTTATGAGCTGGAATATGTGGCCATGGTCCACTGGCTTATTGAAAAATATACAGAAAATGAAACCTGCCACAAGACTCAAGAATCCATCATAGAGATGAAGATGAATCTTGGAGAATTGCCCAGAGCCTTCTTCATAAGAATTCAGAAAAGAATGCATACTGCTGGGTTCAATACCACCAACCAGGATATCATAGGTCCAATGACCTTCATGAATAGGATTCCTCCAAATATTGCCCAGCATGTCTGAACTCTAGGCATCAGAAGGTCTGAAGAACAAGTAGATGTAGCCTAAGGATTCTTTGATATTAGACAAGGAACTACCTGGAGTGATCATAATAAGAAAGAAGATAAAGAAGACATCCTAGTCAAAGCCCTACAAGGACTCCTTTAAGGACAAGAAAGATCCAAAGAAAGAAGGCCAGCCAAAGAAGAGAAGAAGGACAGGAGTGAAATTCAAGACCTCAGCTCTAAATTGGACTAATTGGTTGAGCAGATTGAAAAACTCACCACACATAAAAATCAGAGTTATCAAGACAACAGAGGATACCCTCCACAAAGAAGCCAAGGTTACCCACCAAGAGATAACAGAAGCTACCAGCTAGAAGAAAGAAGATACTCTGCCTGAGATAGAGCCTAAGTCTAATACTTCCACTGTAGACAATTTGGACACTATGCTACTGAATGTGATAATAAGAGAAGTGACTGAAGGAACTCAGAACCATCAAACCAAAGAAATGACACTCAGTACAAGAAGACTGAAGCCCATTCTATTGAAGATTTCAAGGAAGCAAGCAACAGTGAAGACTATAGTGACCTGGACTTGTACTCTACTAAGGTTACCATCTGAAAAACAGTCTACCTAGTGGAGAAAAGGAAGAGACCTATAGGAAGGCCATCCAGGAATATCAGTAGAAGAATTATTCAAGAAGAATATGAAGAACATGAGGAGGAACAAGTAGAAATACCTCTCTAGACTCCTTTACCTTTTGTCCCTGAGACAAATGAGCTGCCACTAGAGGATGAAGAAATGAAACAAGAAGAATGGGAACTTGCTGCCCCAAAGCCTAAGAAGAAGTATGCCCCAAAGACCATGTCTAGAGGCATCTATAATGAAGCCTGGCAGAAGATTCAAGAAGCCAATATAGAGGTCTCCCTTCTGCAGTTCCTGCAACTGATACTAGCCAGAGTTCGAAACAAATTGCTGAGGATCACCAGGTCTAGCACTGGCCAAGTTCCCATCCCACAGCAAGAGCCAGCCCCCATACCCATCCAGACTGCAGAGAGACATATCAGCACCTACTTATATGGAGACATTGGAGGGCAAAAAGCAAAAATTCTTATAGATATAGGAGCAGCTATCTGTGTTATTACCAAATAATTTCTAGACACCCTCCAATGGCCCATTGATGGACCATCTAATCTCAGCATCATAGTAGCAGATAGAGCCTGAACTCAACTCCTTGGAGAAGTATGAAACATCACTATCTCTCTGAGACACATTCAGTTCTCTATTCCAAAAGCTGTTGTCACCAAAGCTGTCACCTATAACATAATCCTTGGTACCAACTGGATGAAGAAAATGAATACAGTTGTTGATATCAGTCAACAAGTACTCAAGTTTGACTACCAAGGCAAGAAGTACAGAGTTAAGATATGAGTAATTGAAGAAGAAGAAAAAGGTCACTATCTAGGAAGAATATGTCAACAGTGAAGAGTCCACTATAGAGGAAGAAGAAGAATCTGAAGATGGAAATGACTCCAGACTCAATCCCAGGATCAACCTAGTGAAAGACAGACCAGAAGACAATGTATGGGTCAAGAACACTGTCTCCATTACCATCAGAGCCATTGCAGGAGAGATCAAAGGATGCCCCACTTACCTCAAGAAACACAAGTGCCCTAAGCACTCCTCCAAGATCATTGGGACAAAGAATTCGCCTGGCACAGCTTGCCCTGAGTGCAGAAAGAAGAAGAAGAAATGCAGATATGTTTCAGAAACACCTGCAGCTGAAGCTGCAGAAGTATAAGCAATTTGGAGTCAAGAATTATCTGAGGAAGAAGAAGTTCCTGACCAAGAAGTTCCTGAATGAGAAGCACCTAAAGAAGAAGAGATCCCCAAACTCATTCTCTGAGATGACCCTCACTAGACACTACCTGAAGACAATGACCCTTGGAATATAGAAGAAGGACCCAGTATAATCCCTAATATTCCCAAGAAAGAAACTCACTAAGAGAGGGCATTTTAGCTAAAGATGTCTATACCAAATAGTCTTCCACTCTCCCCAAGACTACTGCTACCAGTACCATCTACTAGACCAATAGGAGAGATAGAGACCCCAGAGACCAGAACCCCCAAATACAGTTGTACAGTCAACTACCTTCCAAGAAGTTACCACCAAGTTATAAAGCTGATTCAAGGGACAAGATCTCTTCACCCAAACAGAAGTATACCTCTTGTCCACTCTTCTCCCAACTTATAATTAAGATGGATACTGATTTCCAAGACAACAAGAAATCAACAACTGAGAACATTATTTCTAAACAATGGAATATTATAACTATTGAAGATATCCAGACTGTCAAGACTGCAGACATCAGAAGATTCACCTCAGTCATGATGTTACAATCCACACCTTGAAGAGAGGAGATAATAGAGGTCAGAACCAAAAAAGCAAAACCAAAAAGCCAGAGGGAAGGACCCTCAAGATCTATGATTTAGGAGAAGACATCCTAGCTCTCATCAGACATACAACTCACCAAGGATGGATAGAAGATGCCACCAACTTCATGGAAGCCCTAGACCCAACAGGAAGAAGAGAAATCAACTATCTCCAAGACCCCTCTACTGGAGCCAGATGGCCACACCTCAACCTCAGAGCCTGGAGGCTCTCTGCTAGTAGAGCTTTAGCTCTAGGACAGCCCAAACTCAGTAAGAATATTTCCCAATATGCCCTGCTACATCCAAAGGCCAAACTCTCGACCAAAGCTCACCCAGAAGATATAGGATATGATCTTCACAGTCTGGAGGATAAATCTATCAAGCCTGGAAAAATATTTATGATCAGAATCAGACTGGCCATACAGCCACTCTGAGGAGCTTATAACCAATTGACCTCAAGATCTGGACTTGCCAGACAAGAAATAACCATAGAAGGAGGAACTATTGACCTAGGATATACAGGTGAAATCAAGGTCATCCTATACAACAGTAGTATAGAATGGCACTGAATCATTAGAGGACAGAAGATTGCCTAAGTAGTCTTCATGAAGGTCAAGGTCCCACAACTACAAGAAGTCTCCGAACTGACCAAAGAAACAAGACAAACCAAGAGATTTGAAAGTTCAGATAAGAAGGAAGTACATCTCCTTCAAGTCAACTATCTCAAAAGGAATGTCCCCTAGCAAGTATACCACTAATCAGTCAAACTGCACAAGAACCTCATCCTGGAGCCTGGAGAACAAACTGCACCACCTAACCCTAGAAACCTTTTCTTTGAACCCAATGAAGATATCCTATACCTGGATATAGAAGGGCATACATTCTCTGACAAGATAAATCTGGTACATTCCCAAGTAACCAACCAAAGTTGGGAAACTATCATCTTGCTAAAAGGATCCATCATAGGACATCTGGTGCCTTTTCTCAACTGAACTCATAGAGAAATTTATGAACTAAACTTATCAGGAAATGGAAAAAGGTCCTAGAAGAAAGAAAAGACCCCTCTGCGACCCAGGAGACAGTGAAGCCTTCCACCAACATTGGAGAAGAATTGACACCCTGACAATAGCAATAACTAGTAGAACTCCTCATCAAATATTAAGATATCTTCACTACCAATTATGGCAACCTGCTATACAATCCATCATACCACTACAGCATAAATACAGGAAATACAATACCCATCTGGCAGAAACTCTATAGAATATCCCATCACTTAAAAATATTTGAAAAGGAGCACATTTAAGAACTCTTAGACAATAGAGTTATCTGACCCTCTACTAGCCCCTGGGCCAGCTCTATACTTATTGTACCAAAGAAAGGAGAATGGAGACTCTGTGTAAATTATAGAAAACTCAACTCAGTTACTGAAAAGGATACCTATTCTTTGCCCAGAATCAATGACCTTTTGGATCAGTTACAAGATACCAGATACTTTAGCAGTATGGACCTTTTTGCAGGATTCCATGAGATGTCCATAGACCTCAAAGACATTTAAAAGATGGCCTTTCTTGTCCTAGGAAAACTGTTTGAATATCTCCAAATACTCTTTGGACTTTGCAATATACTCCCCACCTTTCAAAGGATGATGAATTCAGTCTATACCTTCTTGATCCACTACTGTCTAATTATATACATGGATGATTCCAACATCTACTCAGCAAATTTTGAAGAACATCTGTACCATCTAGAGGAATTCTTTAAGCTCATCTGTAAGAACCACCTGAGACTGAATACAAAGAAATCTTACTTTGGGAAACAAACTTGAATTCCTTAGATTCATAGTTTCAAAAGAAAGAACTCATGCAGACCCAAAGAAAACCAAGAAGATCAACAACTGGCCAGTACCCAAGACTCTAAAGAAAATACTATCATTTCTGATGTTAGTATCCTATTATAGAAGATTTATCAAAGACTTTACCCAAATTGCCACCCTGATCCAAATCCTTCTCAAAAAAGGAGTGCTATTCAAATAGACAGAATTATAAGAGAAAGCCTTCAAAGAACTTAAGAACTACATGACCACAGTACCAATCCTTATACACCCCAATCTACAGAAACCATTCATCTTGTACATAGATGCTTCTAAAGATGGCCTAGGAGCAGTTCTAGTCCAAGAAGGACCTGATCAACAACATCATATGATAGCTTATACATACAAGCAGAGCTACCAATCAGCAGTAGATGAACTATGATAGCACTAAACTGGAATGCCATACAGTCATATGGGCAGTCATCTTACCTTATTAGAAAAAGGTTCACTCTGATCACAGACCATGTAGCTCTCAAATGACTATTCAACTGCAAGGAACCCACCAGAATCCTAGCCTGTTGGATTCTTATCCTTCAAGATTAAAAAATCACCATTATCTACAAAGCAGAGAAAGCTCACAACAATATTGATATACTTTTCTGCCAGCCTCAATGAATCAGAAAAAGGGTATCCTGAGGAATTACACTCTAAAGGAAGCTCCTCAGACTACCAAGACACAAGAAGATCTCATCTAAAAGAAACATCAGAAAGCTCACCAAGGATAGGTTAATATAAAAGAAAATTTACAAACAACACATCAACATTGACCTAACCTCAGAGTATAAGTCTGAGATATACTTAAGAAATATGATATCTACCAGAAGTATCAAGAAAGGAAGAACTACCAAGCACCATTGTAATCAATCATATATATCACCAGACAACATCTTTCAGAGATAGAGAGTAGACATAATTGGACCCCTACCAGTTATACCAAGAAGAAACAAATATATTCTTATATTTGTGGAACATCTGACAAAGTGGCCTGAGGCTTTCCCAATGGAAATTGCAGATACCTTAACTATTGTAGGCCTTCTCCATAGACTCACACTCAGATATAGACCTTCAGAAGAACTTATCTCTAACTGAGGCACAGAATTCATCAACAATATAATTATAAGTTATGCCTGAATTCACAAGATCCACCTCAAACAGACCACATCATATCACCCTCAGATCAATAACATAATAGAAAGAATGAACCAGACCATCAAGAAAGAACTTGCCCGAGTCAATCCTATCAACTAGAACCTCTGCTTACCTGAGATTCTATGGGAAATTTGGAACACTCCTACTACCTCCACCAAACAAAAGTCATTCAAAATGATGTTTACCAAGAAAACCAGAACTGCTGACCATGAGAATCTTGGAGACCTCCTCAAGAAGGCAGAATAGTTATGTAATCAGACCCAAGTTCAAATTACCAAAGCCCAAGAAAGACAAAAGAAGTACTATAACCAGAAACAGAAAGATCAGAAGATCAAGATTGGAGATCAAGTACTAGTTTGGAGAAGCATGATTGAAAAAAACTTTGCTACTAAATTGGAGCCCAAATGGGAAGGACTTTATCTTGTGCATAATATCAGAGGAACTAGCATCTATTTAAGAAGTATAGATGGATGAACTCTGAGAACACTAGTATACATTAATCACCTCAAGATATACCTTTCTCCATATTATGAATCAGAGAGTTGATAACTCCCTTCAGACTCTTATTCTCAGCTCATTCCAATCACTGTCAGTTCTCCTATCCCAATTCTGAGAAGTCAATGGGAATACTCTCCAGAAGATTCAGATTCATCAAGAGAATTTTGTCCTGACCAGACAATTGTTATAGGTCCATCAACTTCGGACCCATTATACAATTGGAGAACAATTGCAGAACCTCTTAGTTCCCAAACAAACATACATCAGAAATACTATAGGACTATTAAGGAGAGATATCACTGCTACAGACAGACTCTACACCCTTTATAAATGAAACTCTGCAGCCCTGATACAAGTACAATTCTCCTAGTATAATGCACAAGAAATGAACCTAGCCACCTATCTGAGCATCATCAATACTGTTGAAATCCTATTCCCAGAAGAAGAAGAAGAACTCTTGGAATGGAGCAACCATAGTACAGATGATGAAGATGATGGAATAGATATTGATACAGAAGATACTTACTCATACTGAGATGATGACTAAAGGACAGTCTGAGGACAGACTATCCTTTAGTGGGGACTGATGTAACAAACTAAGATATATCACCCAAATTATAACTCAGCCAGATGATGTGAACAATTAGTAACTTAGCCAGATGATGTGAATAATTAGTAACTTAGTCAGATAATATAAATACATAGTATAGTAACCAGACATAGCAATGATTGCTGTAGAAAACTGTATAAATAGCCAGACTACCAGATAAGGTATATCTGTACAGAATCTGCACACCTGTGCCAGACCTGCACACTTGTGCTAGACCTGTACAACTTGCCATAAATAGCAAATATATAGTTAGCTACATAGTAACCATAATGTATAAAATACCCCAAAGACAAGAGTGAATAAATCTCAGTTCCAAAATATAAAGTAAAAGACAAGTCTGCCTACTATACTTCAAGAGATATGCCTGCCAAAAGCCACTTGATCCAGGAAGGATTACAATACTTAGGAGAAATGCCTGCTCTACAGCCACTACTAAGAGATTGTGAGCTTTGTCCCTTTCCTACTCTGGTCTACTTTCTGATACAAAGCCTTGGTTTGCTTGTCAGATAAGCCTAAAGAATCTGAGTTTACCACCAAAGTTCAAGAAAGAACTTCACTGCCATTTCTAAGTTATCTATATTTCCAGAGAATCTGCCTATTCTTGCTACAAGCCAGTCTCTTGATGCAACTTCACAGTAGAGCCAGTCTATGATATAATCTCATACAAATGAAGCCAGTCTTTGATGTAACTTACTAAGAATCTGAGTACTATTCTTAGAACCTCACCAATTCAGGAAGAATCCACATCATCTGAGTTATCTGAGTTATTAGTTTGTTCCCAATAAGCCTGATACAGGAGAACTTACCACCAGTATTATTCTCAGTAAGAAGAATCTGTACCACTCTCTATTTCCAGTAAGCTGACATTTAAGAAGCCTGCTAATTTAGGAGAATCTGTACCCAAATTGAGCTATCTATCAGAAATTGCATACTTTTGAAAACAAGACTATCACTCAGAAATTACATACTTTTAGAGATTATCACACTATACAGAGATTGCCCATCACTCAAGAAGAAACCCACTAAATTGCCAGACCATCACATATAGAGATTATCACACTACATATAAAATTCTACTAATTCTCAGTTGACCCAAGAAGGAAACTCATTTAATATGCTTATTCTTCAACAGTACTTCTAAAGTTCCAATAAAAGTACAGGATCCTATATATCTTTGGAAATTTAACAAGAATAGATTAATAAAGAAAATCTTGAAAATAAGAAGACAAATGTGGAGAATTTTAGAAAAAAAAACTCTGAGAAACCCACCCTTTATCAATTTTGTAATATATCCAATTTCTGTCCAAACTCTCTCTCTCTGCTTTTTATACCCTCTCTTTTCCACCACTCAGTATTTGATATAATTCTTGCAAATCTCATTAATATAGTAACAAAGCTTATCACTATAGAGATTTCTTACCACTACTGCAATAACCACTCTATATTCATAATAATGATATAGTTCTCTTCATTGTTAAATACTCCAGCAGGCAAATGGACTTCTTAATCAAGAATGATTAGCTTTAATTTAAATATAGACTCCTAAGTCTTGATAGTAATACTGATATTATTTATACTAAGTAACTTGCTCTTGAACTTCTCTATTTGATCAGATACCAGATATAGTCAAACTTGAATAACTTTGAATTCTTTTCTGCAGTAGAACTGAGTCTTGATCTGAGTAGTGAGCCAAGTTAAGTATGTAGATAGATTATATATAAGTATTATGTGAGAGTTTTTAGAGAAGAATACATAAAAATAAAGTTAAATAAAATATAGACAAGTATTCAGAAAAGATTATAAGAATGAGTTATATGTAGATAAGTTCTATACAGATTGCACAAGATTGCTCATGAAGGCTTGCTTCTGATTCTTTTGAGATCTCTGCATATGATATATTAACTCAATAGCTTAACTACCAAAGATATATCTTATACTATCAGCTACTCTAAAAAGGCTGCTGTATATATACATAGCTATAAGGTCTATGAATTCTGAGATCTGAAGAGTCACTGTGAGTTATTGCTAAAATTCTCCCTCACCTTTATCACCATTGTCATTGCCATCACCATCACCACTTTGACTCTTAATAAGCAACTTGTATGCTATCTATATGAGAAAGAATTTAATATTATCAGCAGAGAGTACTTTTTCATCTTGAATATTCCCTCTTTTGATGATCATTAGGTAAAAAAATGAGTAGACCAATGTACAATTAAGGACTACTATTTATTTGTTCATGATGTAGTAGGTAGTGCTCCGAACGAGTCAATCCGGATGGGATTCGGATGGATTTGAATCAAATGTTTACATCAATAACTTGATGAATAATCATCCAAATTTGATGATCTTGGTGTCATTTGAAAGCCCTTAATAAGCCCTTTATAATTATACCAAGAACATTAAAATCGGATTATGCGTTGCCGAGATATTAAGGAAAACGTTCTATTTGACGAAATTTCCAAAATCGGTAATTCAGACGTTTTCTGTAAGTGCACAACCTCCAAGCCACAGAAATCACACACGATCTCCGAACAAATCTGGAAATCACCTGCAAGATCACGAAGCTGAGTCAAACAGAAGTCACAGTGCACAAAGCTGAGTCAATACCAAGTCACGGAACACAAGATTCACACAAACGGGATCTTACCAATCCAGAACAAATGCATATATACCCAGCCCCAAGATACGTCGAAACAGAGAACCAAAACAAATAACATCCACAACTTCCAAACACACAAACATAACCACCGAGATCTACAACCGCATCCGCGCTGACATTTGGAATGCCATTGTCAACCGAGCCACACCCCCTCTGCCTCTCATGAATATCTATAGCCTCGCACCCCTCTATTTCGTAGAAGCCTGATGGAGTGCCCTGAACATGCTTAACGAGGCCCACCGGATTGGACAAATCTCAAGCTAATACCAGATTGGCCGCCTCCTGGAAGACATGGTTGAACACCACCATGATACAGACATTACCCAGATGTCTCAACACCAAAAGCTCATTGCCTGCAAACACCGAGAACTCTTCTACGAGTACAGCACCTTTATTCCCCGCCTCCGAGTCACTACCAGCGAAATGGTTGCTACCCTGTCCTATGGCCAAATCGATGACATGATACAAGAACTCAACCACAAGTATCTTGAGTACATTGAAACCACAGACAGAATCTTTCCACACCCCGACGATCACATCCTGCAAATGCCCCAAGTTGGATACGCCATGAAGGACGTCTACGATATAATTAACTTTGACAAAGACGAAGCAGAAGACAATGATCCTTCCGACACCGATATGACCTCAAGCCAAGGATCCCTTCCAACTCTGATCACACCGCCAACTCTGCCGATGAACTTACAACAGTTCATAAACACATACGAGACTTATTGGGACAATGACCACTGGTATGAATACCAACCTGCATTCACCCCTGACTACTTCAACTATAATGAAGAGACTGGAGAACACAACCTGTACCTTCAGACAACCCTCGAGATTGAACCAACCACTCCACCACCTGAGTACGAGCGACATGAACCACAACCGCCAGCATACTACAACCCTGCGACTCATAGCGCTGTAACCTACAGAAGATACGCAGACAGCGAATCCGATGAAAACGAAGATGATGCACCACTTCTTCGCCCCCCAACACCTTATCCAGCATACGAGACAGATGATGCTATCCTGTGGGATGGAGATGAAGTTCCAATGTATTATTACCTCAGCCAACAAGGAGAAGTAATCCGCGAACCACTCTTCTTAGACGACTACTTCATCAGAGATGATGTCATCGATGGTGATGTCATCGAAGACTACCCAGACAGTGCCTAAAACCTATAAATAGATTAGCAGTCATAGTATAGTTAGATTAGCCTTGTATGACGTGACTGTGAACTGACTCAGCAGTCAGACAATCTCTTGACATGTCAGATCACCCTTGTACTACGTGACTGCATTCCGACTCAGCAAAGCACTTAGTGCTACATCCATATCTAGCATAGTCCAGATAGCCCCTCACTAGTATAAATACCCCCTCCCCCAGACCTCAGAATCTCAGACCTGAACAATCTGAACACAACTCCTGAGCACTTCCCTACAATACCCCTTCACACAACTACTCCTAGTATAGCAATATCATGAATAGCGAATAAACCTATTTAATAACCCACAAACCACTCTTAAGTAAATCCGCTCCCCATTAGGTCCTACTCCTAACCCCGTCACGAAATTTCCTAATTGGGTATTGTCTGCAGCGATACGCCGATTCAACTAAGCTGGTCTTAGTTTCTTGAACTTCCTGAAATACGGAAAATCCTGAACATCTAGAACTAGTCCGAAAAAGGGCTTTGGTTGAGACGTCAACCCGATCTTGAAATCAATAAGCGTAGAGGACATACTCCATATGAAATTGATCTTGACCATAAGAAAACGGTCTTCCAGAATATCCAGAACTTCCAGAAAACTCTTCCAGAACTACGTAACGGTTACCCTAAAAAATAACCTTCTAACATTTTCCTTCATAACTCAGCAACGCATGATCCGATTTCAATATTCTTGGTATCATTAGATAGGCCTTATTAAGGGCTTTTAAATGACACCAAGATCATCAAATTTGGATGATTATTTATCGAGTTATTGATGTAAACATTTAATTGTCTAATTTGGAAATCAAAACAATAATTGATTCGAATCCATCTGGATGGGATTCAAATCCCATCCAAGTTGATCTGGATGGGATTCAATCCGAATTAATCCAAATCCAATCCAGATTAAATTGACTTGTTAGGAGTACTAGTAGTAGGAGAAACTAAAAAGAGCATTGAAGAGAACAAAGAAAGTGAGAATAAAGAAAGAGAGAACAAAGAAAGTGAGAATAAAGAAAGAGAGAACAAAGAAAGAGTGATGTTACCAAAGATAAAAAAAGAGTGATGTCTTCAAAGATAAAGAAAGGATGATATCACCAAAAATTTCAAATAATCTGAATTAATCTGGATCAGATCACAGGACTTATCAGAGTTAATTCAAATCTATTACATGGTAAATCTAAATCAAATCTCATTTAGATAAATTGCATCCATTCAGAGCACTAGTTGCAGTATATCTCATATATAATACAACTCAGTAAAATAATTTAGAATAATAGAATAATAATTGATAAACTAAAAGATTTTAAAAGAACTATCTAGAATATATATTTTTAGTAAATTACTATATATTTCTATAATCTATAAGATTTTTTTAACTAATATATAAAAAGATATAAGAAAATAATGTAAAAAATATAAAGAATTATTATAAATTTTCAAACAAGTTTTTTATTCTTTTAAATAATATTTTATTTGATCTTTTTATTAATTTTTATTTTTATTTTTATTTTTTTTATAAAATAGATATTAAATAATTGAGCATATATTATAAAGATATCATAATTTACCATCTCTAACTCAAAAATAATCTTTATCTTCAGAGATCTACTAATAGTTAGTAAGAAAATCAAGATAAATTGTGAGTCCAAACAGAATACTTAAAAAACAAGTATTTGTCTATAATTAGCTTGTTCTCACAAGCCTTTTTCATTTCCAATAGACAGGTTTCATAGAACCAGTCATGCTGCCACCCTATCTTCATTCGACTGAACCCAAGTCAGAAATCACAATAGTCTGCCTGCCTTCTTATAAGGGGTCCACAAACAGCATATTCAATAGAGCATTTTGTCAGTTTATAGTAGAACCCGAAATATTTCATTAAATTGCCAGATTGATTAAATGTAACCAGCTAATGATTATATGTAACTCACTATTTATTTCTAGCTATAGTTTGTAGAACAGATTGATTATATTGCTAATGATTTATAGTTAATATGGAAATCTATTACATTTTCTTTCTAGTCTTATGTGGTATTGGTACAGTTTCTTGCCAAAGATCAATCTCTTCTCCTTCCTCTTTATTGCTCTCCCACACTGCATCCTTCAATTCTTTGATCAATCGATATATGTCCAATTTCACCCTAATTAAGATCTGGAACATCTTGTCGAGATACTTGACATGATCAAATGTAGTTGATATTGATAACTTATCAACTACTGTAGTGGTGTAGATGTGATAATATTGAAGTTAACATTTATAAATAGTCAATGTGAAACCTAAAAGATAGTGTAACATAGCAGATGCTTACTCTTGAAAGTATGTTGGATTTCTATATCTTGAATACTTGATCTTCTCTGACTCCTCAGAGTCCTTGGGATGCAGGTGTGGATGAGTTCGAAGTGTATCTGCCCACAGGCTTACTAGTTCTTTTGCTTTCTCTTTGCTTTAAACTATTTCGATCTGAGGTTTATTCACTCAAAGATACTGGGTTATTTATACAAGTTTGCTAGCTATAAGGTAACTAGGAAGTGAGTCATTTTCTGTAAGTATCAAATCTTTTAACATCTGCTAGGATTTTGCTGATTGCAAACATTCTAACATCTCCTAAATCTTTGCAAACATTAAAGTTTCTGCACTTTGCAGAATATGACTGCTATTTATAAGGCTAAACTATATTGGGAATCAGATTCAGGTATCATAATCAAATGTCTAATTCTCCAGTTTCATGTTACTAATTTGGATCAGCTATCATATCTTCCTCCTGAATAGGTGATTCATCTTCGAAGCATCTTATTCACTTGAATTCCCAGGCTTCTACAATTTGTATCTCCTTGTACTGTATGATTTGTGCCATTATGTTCTTCCAGTATTGTCTCTTGATATATCCAAAGTCTCCTGGGGTTACTTCCCAGAAGTGGGCTAAGGCTGCTTCGTTATTCTTGAATAACTTGTGTACTCTTTTTGCAATCGTAATTTGAATGTAGGAGAGCTGACATTCCTTGATCTAGTCTTCTTTTCCCATCTTCGGTTTTGAATTTAGTAGCTGTCTCAACTTGAAGTATTCCTGGAACTCAGTTCGGTTCTGGTAGGCCTTGAAATGTGAGATTTGTGATAAGTGCATCTGCACTATACTCTGGATGCTGTCAAAGGATTCCTCCATCATTGGTGGCTCAGTGGAATACCACTGTCTTTCTATAGCTTGCTGGGCCACACTAGTGATCTTGAGGGCAGCAGTATTACTTCATTGACTGATCATGATACTTCTTGAGTCAGTTTCGGTAAATGGTAGTAGGGATGATTGTGTATGAGAGTTTTCATAGCCAAAAGGTGGTCCCTTTTATATCTTGTACAAGATAAGGTCCTTCCCACTTAGGCTCCAGCTTTTATGACCATGAAACTTCTACCATATTCTGATACACTAGGACTTTGTCTCCTATCTTGATAATCTCCAGGGGCTTGTGAGTTTTTTCGGCATTATTCCATTGTAGTGTCTGCACCTTGTTTATGTAATCCTCAGCCTTCTTCCTGATTTGGTGCAGTTTTCGTATCTCCATGTCCACTCATTTCTATACAGCATCTCTATTGGACAATAGGGTTCCTTAAGAACTTTCTTCTCCAAACAGCATTTCTTAAGGGGTAAAGTGGGTACTTTGTGATCTGATATCTCAGAGAGCAGATAATGCTATTGGCAGGTAGTGATCCCAGTTCTCATAGTTATCACAGATCTTGGCGATAACATTCTTAAGGGTCTTGTTTGTCCTTTCTGCTTGTCTGTTTCCTTGAGGGTGGTAGGCTGTGGTTCGAATGTGCTAGATCTTGTACTTCTTGTAGAGAACCTCAAAGAACTGGTTCACAAATTCCATTCCTCTGTCTATAGTTACTTGCATTGGGGTCTTGAACTGGCAGATAATTTCTTTGTGGAAGAAATCGGCAATTGACTGTGCATTGGCTTTCTTGAGGGGTCCTGCTTCTATCTATTTCATAAAAAGGTCTATGATGACAATGATATATCGGTTGCCAGTCAAGGTCAGGGGTAGGGGGTCAATTACATCTATTGCTATGTGGGCAAATGGTGTCAGTTCTATGTATGCTAATTCTGGGGCTTGGTTTCAATGATCTTGTTTTTGTTTCTGGCATTTGTCACACATTTTGACAAATTGTCTGATATCTTCCTCTATTCCTGGCCACCATATCATTCTTCTTGCCTTATCATATATATTGGTTCCTCCTAGATGGCCGAGTTCATGTACTGATTTCATTGCTTGCTCCTTCTTGTGTTCTGGTATGACTAGTAGTTTTCCTTTCCTCAGTGTTTCTCCATCAGTTTCGAATTATTTCTATGTCCTGTTGATAATCATTTGTATCCATTCTTCTAGATGTTGGGGCATCTTTTGCTATCCCAGATATGTGATGATTCCATAGTAGAGCTCCTTATTCATAATTGATTTGTTAGTTGGAGATGTTTCAAGGTGTCCATGAGAGAGCATCTGCATTGGAATTTGTTCTTCCAGGGCGGTGTACAATGGTTACATCATAGGCTTGTAACTTTATTATCCATCTGGCATAGATTCCTTTGGGTTGTCCAGTTGTCAGTAGCCAGATGAGAGCTGAGTGGTCCGTCTGAATGGTGAAGTGTCTTCCAGCCAGGTAGTAGTAGAACTTTTCCACAGCCCAGATGACTGTGAGACATTCCAACTTGTAGGATTCATATTCTTTTTCAGCTCCTTGGGTTCCACAGCTAAGATATGTAATGACATACTCTTTTTTGTCTTCCTTTTGAGCTAGGACTGCTCCTAGTCCCTGTACACTTACATTAGTCTGCAGGATGAATTCTTGAGTCCAATTGGGTTATCTGAGGATAGGTGCCTGGATCAGTCTGACCTTGAGTTCATCAAATGCTTTTGTTGTCTGCCAGTCTACTGGAACTTGATGTCCTTCTTGTTGAGTTCATAGATTGGACCTGTGATGTTGAAAAATCCTCTAATAAATCTATAATAGTAGAAGGCAAGTCCCATGAAGGCTTGGGCTTCTGTCACAGTGGTGGGCCTTGGGTATGCTGCTACTGCTTATATCTTGAGAGGGTCTGTGTGTGTTCCATCTCGATTGATAACATGGTCAAGGTAGGAGATCTCAATTTCTGCAAACTTGCATTTCTTGGGCTTGATATACAGGTCGTATTTTCTCAGACTTTCCATTATCTGCTGTATATACTGCAGATGTTCCTCAGGTATCTTGCTGTAGATAATTACATCATCAACATAAACTATCATCCATCTTCCCATGTTATAGCAGAAAATTTTGTTCATCATTCGCTGGAAGCTTGCTGGTGCATTACACATCCCGAACGGCATTCATAAGTAGATGTAGATTCCATCTGGGGTGATGAAGGCTGACTTTTCACTTGCCATTTCTGTGAGTCTGATTTGGTGGAATTCTGAGTATAAGTCCAAGGTGCTGTAGTACTGTGCTTCATCTCCCAGTATTATAAGGATGTCGCTGATGAGGGGCAGTGGTTGGCGATCCTTCTTAGTAACTGCATTGAGCTTTCTGTAGTTGATACAGAGTCTTGGGGCAAATTCTCCAGGCTTGCTTCCTTTTTTGTGGGCTAGTACAACTAGTGAAGACCAGGGGCTACTGACTTCTTTGATAATACCAGCTTCTTCCATCTGCTTGATTTCTTCTCTGAGCCATTCCCAGTAGGCTGGCAGGACAGGTCTTGCTTTTTGGTAAATTGGTTCAGTGTCTCCAGTATCTACCTCATAATAGTAGTGTGGTGTTTTTCCTTTGATATCCTTGAAGTCTGTGGCAAGGATATCCTTGAATTTATGAAGTATTTTCTTGAGTTCCTCCTTGAGTGGGAATTCATTTCCAATAGTGTAGCTGTGCTTGTTTGTGGTTTCCTCCTTCTTATGCTTCAGTTCGGTGATCTTGGTACTGGCAAATACTCCTTTTCCTGTAGATCCGAATCCTTTCTTTTCTCTTTTCATTTCCTCCAACTTCTTGACTTTTATGATCTTTAGTTATTGGACTGGGAAGATCAACATCTGTGCCAGTTGGTCCTTCTTCTTGATTGGGAATGGAATAGTAGGATTGTGATTCCTAGTGATGAGTAGTATTTCTCTGATGTAGTCTGAATCAATAACTCCTCCTTCAATCATAATTTTGCTTCTTGCCAAACTGCTTCTTGTCTTGAGGATCCTGACATGATTCTTTGGGATGGTCATCTCCAGGTCAGTTGCAAGTAGAGTAGTTGTCTGGGGTTCAAGTACAGTTTCCTCTACTGTAGCGATATCCATTTTGGCTGCATTTTCCAATTTGTATTCTGGCAGGACTGCATCAGAGTGAATCTTCCTAATTTTGACCTTGATTTCTTCTTTGTCATTACTGTCTTCCAGAAGGGCTGGTGGTTTGTCATCTTCCTCCTCCTCCTTTTCCTCTTTGGCTTATTCCTTGAGGGTCTTCTCTCTTCTTTGGTAATAGATCTCCTTGATTTTGCCAGTGCACTGGTAGCACTCATTGACATGCTCCATACAGTATATTTGGATCCCATGTGGGCAGACTCCTTATGGTGTATATCCTTCTGTGATCTTCTTGCACTATTCTTCTTCACTCATCCATTCGACTTTCTTCTTCTTTTTCTGTGTGGTCACCATGTAAGCTTCTTCTTACTCATCTTCCTCCATCTCAGGGAGCACTCCTTTGTTGACATTGATGGGAATTCGCATCTTCTGACCTTGGTAGATAATCTGTATCTTCTGAGCATTCAGATCAATTATTGCTCTGGCTTTGTGAAGCCACTGGTTGCCAATAAGAATGTCATAGTTGGTTGCATTGGTTACTATCATATCTACTGGAATAGTTGCTCCTCCAAACTTGATGGGAACATCTCAGATTTTTCCCAAAGGAGTGGCTCTTATACCATCTGCTATAACAAACACCAACTTGGTTACTTCTTTAATCTCCCATCCCAGGTGGTCTACTGCCTTCTTGCTGAGGAGGCATCCTCCTGCTCCTGTATCTATGATGGCTTCAAAGATTCTATCTTTGATTTGGCAAGTTATATAGACAGAAGTCTTGTGGTTGTCTTTACTTTCTTCTCCAGAATCTTCTTGAACATTGTTGGCTTCAGTTATCTTCCAACCCTGCTCCTTGATTGTTTTGGCAAGTCCAAATCTCATTTGCTGTCTAAACATAGGAATTTCTGTGAGCTGGCCGAAGGTTGCATTGACTTTTTGTTGGCTGAGATCCTTGAAGATATCATACTTGAAAGTCTTGGTATTGCAAAGTTTCTTCTCCTTTTCTCCTTCACTAGCTGGAGTGGTTCCTCAGATGATATCTTAGACTGCCTGTTCAAGCTCTATATCTTGATCCATTTCTTCGGCTTGGCTTTCCATGGCCATTTCCATCTGTTTTTCCACCAGGTTCTTCTTGAGTCTTCCTGGTGGTCTCTTGTAGGGTTCCTTGCAAACATCCTTCTTGGTAGTCTGTGCAGGATAGGTCTCCCATTCTTTGTCTGACTCTCTAATTTTCTTGAAGGTAATGATGTTGGCCTGTTCCTTATTTTTAGTAGCATTGCTTGGCTGGGCCTTGCACTTAGTTTCACTCATACATTCATATGAGTAGTGGCCTTCTTCTCCACAGCTATAGCAGGTACCTTTCTTCTTATCTGAGGTGGTGGCAAACTTCTGAATCAGGCAGCGATCTCTTCCTCTAATTTCTTTTACTATATCTCCTAGGTGAGCAGTCATTTCGGCGAACTGCTTAGCAAGCTCCTCCATGGGGTCACTGTTTCTCTGCTGCTCTGTAGCTCTCGTTTGAGATGTGTTTTGATTGATCATTGTGGTGGGGATCACACTGATTGCCTTGGGTGCTTCGATTCTAACTCCAGTGACTCTTTCCATTGTGTGGTCTTGTGGATGTCTGGCTATCCAATACTGCTGAGCATAGGTGACCTTTTGTGGCAGATCCAGAACTACTGGTGATGAGTAAATGGCCATAGCTATCTCTGAGTGGACTCCTTTCATGAAGCTTGCTTCAGCTACTTGATCTCGGATAGCATCAGTATAATCTGCATGGATTATCTGATATTGGATTCAGGTGTAGAATGTGTTTGGATCCTCACTCATTCCTTGGCATGTTGTATTGAGCTGATCCTTCAGGGCTTGCTTAATCTCATCTGTGTAATAGGTATTTCGGAGCCAGGTCTTCTGTGCTATCAGTATGACATCAGCATCATTTTCTGTATGAGTTGCAGTTGTGAATGCTGCTCTGGCAGGACCTTGTAGGCTGAAGGGCATGAGGGCTACTTGCTGTACTGCTGTCAGAGTTCTTATAGCAGCATACTACTCGAAATCATCAATGAAGGTAATGATTGATTCATCTGAGGTATATCCATGGAATACTGGTGGTCTCATATCCATCTTGTCTTGGTATCTTGCCTCTGTTTGTATGGTTGTTTGGATGGTGGCAGTTATTTGTTGTTCAGCTTAAAAGTGAGGGATTTGTCTTAAATCACCAGCCAATGGGCACCAAGTTGTAACATAGTAGATGCTTACTCTTGAAAGTACATCAGATTTCTGTATCTTGAATACTTGATCTTCTCTGACTCCTCAGAATCCTTGGGATGCAGAGATGGATGAGTTCGAAGTATATCTGCCTGCAGGCTTACTAGTTCTTTTGCTTTCTCTTTGCTTTGAACTATTTCGATCTGAGATTTATTTACTCAAAGATACTGAGTTATTTATACAAATTTGCTAACTATAAGATAACTAAGTAGTAAGTCATTTTCTGCAAGTATCAAATCTTTTAACATCTGCTAGGATTTTGCTGATTGCAAACATTCTAACATCTCCTAAATCTTTACAAACATTAAAGTTTCTACACTTCACAGAATATGATTGCTATTTACAAAGCTAAACTATATTAGGAATCAGATTCAGGTACCGCGATCAAATGTCTAATTCCCCTGTTTCATGTTACTAATTTGGATCAGCCGTCACAATAGTAAAAATTAGTTAAAACTCAAAGAAACAGAGAGCAAGAGACAGAACATCTCATAAAAATAATAGGACATACCGTATACCAATAATCCATAAACACACATTCTTCTCACTCTTTCTACTCCAAC